>CM054378.1:65381513-65494013 GCA_028858755.1 Ara ararauna
TGCAAGTTCCACTGGTGATGTGTCAAAGTCTGATCTTACTGCCCATTGGCTGGTGCATGAAGGCAGGGTGAGTGCCAGTGTCTGTGGGGTTTGCTAACTATCTGAAATAGCTTTAGGAAGCTCTGTCTATCTCCAGTTCCAACAAGAAAGAAGGACAGTTCAACAAAAATATTGACTTTATATCTCCCAAAGGCTTTCTAGTATTAGTTTGCTCTAAGTAGCTCATGATTTAGAGTACAAAGGCATTTCCAGAATGCATGTTTAACAAAATGACATAGCAGATAATTGAAATTTATTTGCAATTTTCAAACTACAATAAACACAATTCTCCTTTTCTTTCATTAATAATCGCACGGCTAATGCATAACAATCCCTCTGCAGCTTTTACAAGCAAACTTGAGCTGCTGTGTTGTAATAGCTGGAAAAGTTAATGTAGCTTGAACAAGGTTCCTAATTGTCCCTGTCTCTGTCATATTTGTCTACTTGAATGGTCCTAAATACCACAGCGATTAATTACTACAGAGCAGGTATTACAAGATGTTATCATCCTTCCCCAACTGTCTGGGTGAATGGAGAGAGGCAGTAGATTGTTGCAGTGTTTCATCTTTGCACTTCCTGTAAGGCACTTTAACCAGAAGATTTAATGTGTCAAAGTTAACTGCGTTCTCGCGCAGATATTCACATTCTAATTAAAGATTAAGAACGTAGTACATTACACTGTGATTTGTCATACATGGCTTGTTAAATAGGAAACCTACCGGGATTCCCTAACATTTTATAAACATTATTCAGGGCTTTTAATGTGGGCAAAGGAAAAGATTATTCAGCTGCTCTGCAGAGTAGAAGGCAGGTCATTTCTCCCCCCTCGCCATCCTGCCTAAGCTCCCCCTCTCCAAATAAATAAGTAAGAAAACTCAGGTGGTTTTCAAACTGGAATTCTGTTGAGATGACTTTAAACTATTTATCTTCGCACTGAGAGATGTGTATATATATATATAGAGAGAGAGAAATAAAAATAAATATGTTCTAATTAATTTTTGTCATTTTTCAACTTTTGTTGTCAGCTCTGTAATCTAAGGTTGGAAGTCTTTGTTTGAATTAGATTGTGAAGGATAGAAGAAAGATGAAACAGTTCTTCAATATGCAGAATGTGCTTTCAGATGATTCTAGCAATGCTGAGCAGCGTACCACTTCCAGTATTAGTAGCAGAGGACTGGTTCACATTCTTTGATTGCCTGAGGAATAAATTAATGAGGTTACTGGAGACATTGAACATTTGCATATTCACGGATGCTTATTAGGTATAAAGTGAATGCCAGGTGCGTTGAATTTTGGGAATAATAGGTTTGGTTTTTGGTCTTCTGTTTTTAAAGCAATCACATCTTTCTTTTTCCCTAAAGTGGGAAGTTCTGTGGGGGGAAAAAAAAAAAAAAAAGCAGCACTTGTAAAAATAATAACACCAAAAAAAAAATCAAATTAATTAATCCAATACAGACAAAGCTTTGCTATAAGATATACATCAGACTAAATATGATACACCATGAGGCTGGGGACTATCTGTATATCTTGTTTGGAATAACAGTTAGGATGACTACAAATATAAAAACAGTTGTTCCAAGACATAAGGAGAACCAATGTTACATTTTGCACTGTGCTCCTTATGGATTTCTAGCTTTAAATAGCAATAGGAGAACTCATTATGAAGTTACCTTCTATAATGCCCAATTCTTAATTTTAAAGCACCAATATTTGAACACATTTTGTAACAGCAAGTCTCAAACTCAGCCTCCAAAGCACAGAATATAGAATTGCAAAATTTGCTCGACTACAAGGAGTATCTGCACATGGTTGCATTGTTGTCAGTGACTTCCATCATTGCTGTGTGAAAGCACATTGTGTGAATGATTTGCACTGTATCTCATTATTCCTGGAAGTTTTTGTCTATATTGTATATTTGGGATCGTTATCCCCTTTGCATTCTTAAAGATTTGATGGTGTTGGGGTTTTTTTGTTTTTTTCCTTCCCATTCTTTGGCTGTCCATATACTATGGAGCCCAGCATTAGCCCTGCTTGCTTTAGCAGGGAAATATCTGTCAGTGAAAGCCATGTGTATTTTTTGTTCTACCTTTTGCTTGTCTTTTACAGTGTAAGTATCAAGCGTGTACATGTGTACAGACTGCAGGTTTATATGCTCTGCTCATAGATAAATACAAACACATGTGCCCACACAGATGTGCACCTATGAAATTATTGGTATCACCTAGTTCTAAGTAGCTGGTGTAACAAAATCAAGCAGTGATAAGTGTTTTCTTTGGATAATAATATATATTCACAAACAGGCTCCCTTCTGCCCCCTTGTTTCACAGAATACTGTGCTCAACTTCCCTTTCCTGGATGTTGCACTGGGTTGATCACTGCCCTGCCTCTGCAAATCCTATTTGAAAATCTCATTTGCAGCATAACTGACAACAAAGGCATTACATGGTGTATGCCTTGCATATTCTGCAGACTATTCCTTGCCTTTGTAAGTTACTTCTAACTTCTAATGAAAATACTGTGCAATCATTTGACAATCTTTTTTATTTATTAATAGTCTGTAAAATTAAGCGTGTCTAATCAAAGAATAGATCCTTTCTTAAAAGTGCAAGGTGGAATGCATTAGATCAGTGATACAAAAAGCAGATGTTCATTACTGCAGTAGGCCTTTCTTTGGGTACTCTAGGAAACAGGGACTCAAACAAAACAATAAACTGAAGAGGATTCTGAGGTGCAAATGCTGCCAGCCACTGCAAGGCACAGAAATCCTCTTTAGAGATACATTTTCTCTGCATTTGTTTCCAAACTGTAATTCTGCTCTGTGATTAAAAAAAATAAGAAAAATGATTTGATATTTCAGTCTCTCAGGGCAGCTTCTGAATAATTACATGCAAAATGATCTACTATATGTTTATTGGATATAGTATTGCTGAGCAGAAATATGCATTTTATTCAGAAAGGTCATTTTTTAAAACATCCATTGTAGCTGCTTCACTGACGTCCAGGGGTTTTTGCCATGCACGCAGCACAGATTTTTTTGATTATGTAGATTTTTTTTTTTTCCCCTATTGCAGTTTCATATGCAAAGCATGCATCAGCCACATCCATGCTATCTCCTAAAGCAGTCATTCTGAAACCCAATCTGGGGACACTGCAGACTAAATAAAATTTCATTTTGATTTGGCCTCCCGCTGAGAATGGGACTGCTTTGTTTCAGCCGACAGAACCAGCAAGCCAGAAAGGTATGTCCTGTTTTGCATGGCTGATGGTGTGACTTGAGGATCACAATCAGGCCGTTCATGCTCTCAGGGCTCGGCATCTCATCCACATCCTGTACCGTCTTTCTCTTTTCCTTGCCATTTGCTTTCCTTCTGTGCCGCCTGCCGTCTACCTGCAGGGCAAAGCTATGGCAGACCCTCACACTATTGTTTACTTTGGCATATGTTTAATAGCTGCATGGCTGTTTCAGAGTAGGGTTTTTTTCTGTTTTTTTTTTTTTTTCCCTCACCACCCCCTGCCTTTGTTTTTTCCCTTCCCTATCCATGTTCACTTTCCTTATTTTCTAGGTGTTGAATACACAAATACTGAATTAAAGGATAATTATGTAAGTACTGCTTGCAATGCTTCAGAGATTTTACTACGAGATTTGTAATGCAGAATTTTATTGTGAGTCTGAAGAAACATTTAACAGCTTTGAAGGACTTCAGTTTTCATAGCCCTTTAGAGCTGTTTAGGCAGAAAAACAGTCACACATTATAGTTAGGAGAGAAAAAAAAAACAAACTACTCTTAGGAAGGCGTCTGGCTGCTTTGCCATCTTCACATGCTTTATAGTTACAGCTGCAGTGTTTAGGGGAATATAAGTAAATATTTCTCTCTCTAAATATTAGTATTTATCTTAAAGCCAGTTTGCATTCCAGGAGAGGCTGCGTAGCATGCTCCTTGCTGCTGCTGCTGCCCCATCTTTCAGAGGAGGTGCTGGTATTTGAGGGAATGACCGTTGTTTTAGCCTCTGGAGCAGCTTTTGGACAGGGCAGCAGGGTGCCTGAAAGACTCCTCATGATGCGAACTTACTCCTCAAAAGTGTGTTTCTCTGAAAAGCTATGCTATTCCTTGTCTGTGAATATTATTTTTTTGGGGGAGGGGTGGAGGGGAAAAGTTTCTCATGTGAAATAAAATTAGCATAAAATTTACCTCAGACAAAGGGCAAATTTTAATTTTGACTACTATGTATTTTGATATGGACAATGTTTTGTTTTCTTAGTGAGGCAGAATACAGTTATAACTCCACAGAAAAATTCAGTCCTTAACAAAACCACCCAAAAATATGTAGCATATTCTATAGAGCACTAACATTAAATGGGAATTAATGCCTCGGAGGTGATTTACAAACACAGAATTACAATTTGTATGCAACATGCCTTTGTGGTCGGTGATATTAGTAACAGCAGGTTGTTCAGCAAAGTCTGATGGAATGTACACAGTCAGTTTTAACACTCTTTGGTCTATTTAGCAAGTTTTGTTCCCAGCTTTTACTCCAGCTCCTCAACTCCCAGTGCTACTCCAACTCCATAACTTTCATCTTATAACCAGATTCATATTTCACTTTCAGACTTTATGAGTTGGCCAGGGATACGGGCCCTTGGCATAACCATATGGATCTTCACATGGCAGTGTTGTGACTTGAAAATTCACTGTCTTCCCATCTTCCGTAATTATTATTTTTTTTAAGTGGGGGTTGGGAGGCAAAGGCTCATCCAACAAAAGTTTGGAGAAATAGAGAGGTAAAAACAAGATGGTTCACTGGCCTCCCTGTACGGAAGGCCAAATGCTAGTTTCAGCTGTTTGCGCTAACCTTGGTGAACTCCAAATGGGTTTTCTGCACATGGCATGGAGCAGGATCTGGCCCTGCATGGCTTTTTATTCAGAGATGTTTACAAAGTGAAATGCAGCTTGCGAAGATTTTAAAGAAGTTATCTATCTGTAGTGACGTCTCATTTTCTTTAACAAATTTGGAGCTGTAAGGAAACTACAAAGAGACTACATTTGTAAGAAACAAGAACTACAGCTTTTTAAATGGATACAGTGGGAAAATGCTCAGCTCTGGGTGTTATTTCCTCAGTATCTCTAATTCGCGTGCTTCGCCCCTCAGGTACCATTGGGATGTTTTCCAAGTTACCAACTCTGCATTTTAATCAGAGTTTATAAAAATGAGTTCCAAGTTTATATTTACCATGATTTCATTTTAACAGTTAAATATAAGTTTTAAGAGAAACTAAACTCTAGGTGCTGTGTGGCAGTGTATCCTAATTCCTTGATGTCGGAAAGCAGTCCTAGCAGGTTTTTTTTTTCACAAAAAAAGTATTTTATATTACATCAGTAGCTTCATTTATAAGAAACAATAATTAAATAAGAGGGTACACATGGTTCACTCAGAAATGGACAACATTTTTATATAAAATGCGTAAGATAAATAGGAGTGTTATTTCTTTATTCCCAGGGACGAACTATTTTTTAAAAGAGTGGTGTTTGTTACAGTAAAGGAAAATAATTTTAGCTTCAGAATGCACTTACTGTTCTGGATACTTATTTTATTAATTACATAACTGTTGTATTTAGCTAGGAATTAATGCAAACTTTATTCTGGTGCTCTTAGGAGATCAGTTTCTTTTTTAGGTTGGTTTATTAGAGCTCTATTTTGTGGTCATATACTGGATCAGCAAAAGAAGTGAGTGGGTTTTGGAAGTTAGTTTTGCATATATCACTTCCACAGACAGAAAACTGCAAAAATATTAGCCCAAAGACCAGAACAAAGACCTCATTCTTAGATAGTCTTATAAGGCTGCTCTCAGTGGACTTAGCAGTGTTCCTCCTTGTTTATGTTAGCGTGCTTAAGAAAGGAATCAGATCCAAAATCCCAAATCAGCTGCCTCTAGCACACTATAGTTGCAAAAAGTCCCAATATACTTGGGCATGTAGCATATTTACTTATGTGTTTTTTAATGCAAAGGATTTAGTAATTCTCAGTTCTCTGACACTTCTCTCACTTTTTGTGCTTTACATGAATGAGGTGGCGTGACCAAGATAAGTCATATCGATGCCCAGAGTCCTGTGGAGAAAATAGATCACGTAAAACAGAAAATATATGGCCAATTGGAAACCAGATGAATTCACTCAGGAGACAAGTGTCTACTTGCAATGATACATACATGCACACTTCTATGTAAATTAGCTACATGGTGCCAGTATATGTATGTATGCATCTATAAGTAAGTGTGTATGTGCAGGCGCAGAAAAAGAGAGAGAAAGAGAGAGATGTAGGACACGGTCACCAGGGTCCCTGGGGCCCACCAATGGACGATACATGGGCAGATACTCTTACTGTGACCATAAAGAAGATGAGAACCTGCATGACTGGTGCATTTGCTGATCTCCAACCCATCGGAAACTCACAGCATCTCTGCAACTGATTATCTCAGGAATTCTCCTGCTACAGGAGAATTCACAGTGGTCTGTGTTAGTATCTGCCTAAAAACTTGTCAAGGTCAGTAAGATCCCAGACATGAATATTTGACTGTTAGAACAGGGCCTGAAGATTTTGCAATAGCCCCTTGGGCAAGCCAGGACAGACTAATTAACAAACCTTTGGAAAAAAGTGGCAGAAATCTCTCATAATACTGGACTTAGGACCTACCAGCAGAATTAATGAACAACTCATTCTCATTCAACTCAAAATCCTCGTACTGGTGCTCTTAGCTTAGTTTACACACCTGAATTGACCAACACCAATAAAAATGGTCTGAGAAACTGGCAGGAGATACTATAAAATTACATACCAAAGGACAATTGACTAGGAGCAGGTACTATAAAATTATGTGTCAAAGGAAAGCAGAAATATCGTGTCAGCAAGTATGAACATAAGAATCCATTGTATTCACAGTCCAAAAGGGTGAGTAGTACATTTGCTTCTGTCTGGGATATTTTTACCAAATCTCCTTAGAAATAAAAAAATTAAATCAAAGATAGATTTTTATTTTAAAAAGAAAGGGTAAAGTTAATCATAAGCTTACTGTTTGAGTTCACAAGAGCAACAGTATGCTATAAAAATGAATGCCATCACTTAACCCTTCATATGGTAAGGTTTCAGGCTTTCAGAAAGTTTGCTTTTCTGACCACAAAAATAAAGTAGGAGCTTTTTCAGTTTTTAGGAGGCATTCTCCGCTACAAAGAGGTATTCTTCCTATAATTCTTTTAAATGAAAATCTAATAAAGCAATCCAAGTAGCTGATTAAATGGCTCAGTGTAAACAGAAAACAAGCTTACACCATATACTTGGAAATCTAATATTTCGTGAGTAGGGAGAAGGAAGTCAGAAAATCATGTTATTGTCAACATATATACACCAGTGGAAAATCCACCGTTGGAATGACTATCAGAATAAAGCTACACTTGGGGAGGGTGCTTCTAAAAAGCACAGTTTGAGAGATGTTCAAAGAACAGAAGAAGTTTGGAGTCTTGGAAACCCAGTCTTGACAGATTTTCTCAAACAAGATGCATGTTGACCTCCCATGTGTCATGGCTTATAAATGTGTCAAGATTTTGTTGATTATATTGAAGAAATAGACAATGTGTATTAGTTAATTATTTATCAGTCTTTTCTTATCAAGGCTGAAAAAAGATTTTTGTCCACAAAATATGGGGTAGATGGAAGAAATTACTAGTGAACATCTAATGAATATTATATATCACAGAAATGGACTACAGATTAATAAAAGCATCCTCTCCTTCATTAATTGTTCTTTACCCTACGGGGGTGGAGAAGGTTAGCTTATAGCAGCATTATGTCTTCACAATAAAATGCATTTACTCTCCTAGCATCCACTGCAATTGGTTATTCATTATGTATAATTTTCTTTATTTTTGAATCTCTTTAACTCTACCAGCTGTCTGACCAACGTACACATGAAATGTTTTTTTAAACTTTTGGAACATTTGCATTCAATGGGAAAATTACACTAGTAAATTATTATTCATTAATTTTTTTTCTGGTGATGGACAAATCTCAGAAGATTCAGAAGACTGTTTCAGACAAGTATAACAATATCAGTGTTTGTCTACAGTGTTTCAAAAAATCTCTACTGTCATTGTATCCAGAAATCTCCAAATAATCACTATTTTGGGGGTTTTTAGAATGGTGTCCAGCTTTACTTCTGTCCCCTCCTGAGGTTACTTTACTTTACCAAGCAGGGCAATGTCTTCTCATAGGGGGCAGCCTACATTTCAGAGGAAATTAATTCATTCTCCAATCCATGCTTCTTTCAGGAGTAATCCACAAAATCTCGATGCAGAGAACAGCCACAAAAAGTACTAGGAAACATTTTCTCCCATAGTTTGTTTATTTTTCTTTCCTCTCTCTCTCTACTCTGAGTTAAATTTTTCCCAGATACATGTATTGCTCTTTACTGTGGAGATAGCAAAAGGAGATTCCTATACCTTAAAATGGGAACATGAAATGGAGTGCTGCAGGAAGATTTACAGTATCGCCTCAATCTCTTCTTGTTTTCACATGGGAAATCCAAAGTAAATAAAAATAAGTAACTTTAAAAGGGTATATAAAAAAAAGGAACTAGATAAATAAAATCCACAAGAACCTCAATTTTGTTGGCCGCTTTGTAAATAATAAACAGTTTTCATCTAATGGAACTGAAAAAAAAAGTAAAAAGAGGACTTAATTTTTGTTTCTTTCTCTCTTTAAACTTTTTTTTTTTTTTCTTTATAAGAGATTCAGTTAAGATTCCAATTTGCACTTTAGGGAGGTAAGACAAAGAGACTAAAAGCCGCCTTAGTAGGATCAGCTAAAAGAGCAAAACAGATCTAGGTGTTATCAGGTTAACAATGATAACTCACCTTAAGGTCTCTAAAAATAGAAGTGAAAAAAGCACATCAGTACTGAAGAGCAAGGGGGCCAGAACAAAATTCTGAAGATCCCCATAATTAACTCACTGAGGGTCAGATGAACACTTATTAAAATGCAACAAAGCACAACGGGGTGTCTCAAAGATAGAGTTTCAATCTTAACCAAGACTGTCTTGGTTTTGTCAATTCCAGCCAGGCCTGCCATGTTATTTTAATAAGTACTTTTCTCTACATATTACTTTTGAGGATTTGGGGGGAACATTTATGTGAAAAGGTTAAGAGGGCAGTTTATAGACAATTCAGGGGACAAGCCTCCTTAGAATGTATAGGAAGAATGAATGGTGATATTTTAAGATGTATTTGTATTTGATTTGTATTTGATATTTGAATGCTGTGAGAAAAGGGCATCAATTTACGTTCTGGTTTCAAAAGCAATAGTAAGTCTTCATTAAGAAATAGTGTTCTCCCAGTGCAATATCCCTATCCTAGTGCTGCTAAATACTATATAATGTTAACCCCTCTTTTTACAGCATCAAGATGATACTCAAACTGCCTCTTTCAGATCATTTTGATGAAGATCAGTATTTCACCCCACCCTAATCCAAAACCAGATGTTCAGGTGGCAAATGTAGACAAACTATCTTCAGGAAAGTATTTTAAAGTTTTCTTGGTCATAAATATTGCTTGCTAGCATGAAGGGAAGACTGTGTTTTAAACCATAGACTCTGTCTAATTCCACCTGGTTTTAAAACCATTCTAATTTGGCTGGTGTGTTTTGGTTTTGGGTTAAAATGTGTTATCAGAATTGGTTGATTAAAGATAACTGAGAAATAGAGAGAGCTGTGCGGAATTCTGAGATATGTGGGGGACCTGGACGGATCAGAACAGAGTTAGGGCAGGACGAGAATGAATACTTCCTTAGCTTCAATAGCAGAGGGAAAACTACTCCATTTCCTAACACTCAGATGTGTTGCATGCTGCATATTTAATATATTATTTATTGAAAGTTTTTTGAATGTAATATAATCCAGAGTACATTGTTACATCAGGATTTACAGATGTTTGCACATATCATAATATTTGGCAAAAACAGGAGAACATCATGAGTAGCTGATCTGGCTGAAGTCCTCAAATACACTATTCTATGGCAATGTAAGTTTGTTAGAGTATATAAGTCCAGCAAGTAGGGGTTTTGTTCCAGGTGTAGTTTGAAGTGCAGTAATGTTTAGCTGCTTATATGTATGAGGGATTTTTTTGTTTCTTTTTTTTTTTTCCTTTTCTTTAGTAAGTAAGATTGCAGCATCTTTGGTTTTGCAATTCCTTCATAAATTATTTTAAGTTTTCTTTGCATATGTGCATACCCACACACACATATTTACCACTTGGAGGACAAGTTGGATAAAGCAGAAGTGTAATATCACACCTCCCCTCTCCTGAATAAAGGACTGGCCGTCAGCGGGTAACCAAAGTGTTATGTACTCCCTGGAACACAAAGAACAAAATGCTCTACAGGCAACTGACAATAATCTGGCCTCAAATTCTCCCTTCTGGGTGACTCCTAGTTCTTTTGCAGTCGTGGCTCAAGTAAGCAGTAATGTTGTGGTACACTGACAAACAGGATCCCAGTCTTCCAAAATCCTGCCCTCACAATTTGTTATGCTGAAAGGCATTCAAAGCCTGTCCCCGAACGTGTAACCAAAGCCAGTGATGAATACAGTGTGGGGTTTTCGAGTGGGAAAAGCAGGGGCTGTGGGTTTTGCTTGACTGAAGAAGGAAGTGAACTAGAAGAATAGGAGGAAATGAGAGAAACAGTCGTGAGAAGAGTCCGAAGACAAAGCAGAGGAAAAAGTCCTTGGGACACAGAATTGATTATGTGGGAAAAGAACAGAGCTGTTGAAGAGAAACTTTTTGCTTCAGTTTCTTATATGGTCAAGGGGACAGAATTTTGTGCAGTCTTTCCAGCAGGCTTGTACCAAAGGTTATACTGCATTTGTGCCAGCCACTGCCCAAAGGCTGCAGTTCTGGAATCCACTTGAACCAGAGGTATAAAAAATATGAATACCTGTTTGAATTTTACCTCTTCTCTGTATTTCTCTTGCCTTTTCTGTTCAAAATAGAAATATCCTCATTCTTCTCCTTCTGCCTGTGAGCTCCTTCTCATCTTTGTTTGAGATCATCTAAGAAGGGTGCAATAAAGAAGATGAAGGATAAAAGTCCTCGTTGTGGTTTTGCTAGGAACATAGGCGTGATTACAGCCTGTGAAACCCTCTCATTACTTCATGTGGAATTACTGGATCTCACATCAGTTTGCTCTCTGAATTTCCAAAAACACATAAGAAAGCAAGACGCTCTTAACATGTAGCAGTTCATTAATTTAGTATTGCAGTAAATGCATCTTCCTGAGTCAAGATCCTCTAAAGTCTGTCAGGGTTGTGTGTGCAACACTATTGCAGGGCAATTTTATTTCTGTAAGAACAGTAACCTTGCTTCCCTGAGTAGAGATGTGGGTTTTCTTCAAAACTTTCAGAGTTTTCACGAGTACAGCCAAACTCTTTGGTTGTATTCGACCTTCAAGTGGGACAACAGAAACTTACACTACTTCTTTCATCAAATCATTCATTCTCTCCTAATCTTCTGCAGATCCTCACCAGTCTCTCAAATCTAGATATATTTATATTTGTTGGCTTTCACTGATCCTACCCTATCTTTTTGCCTGGATTTTTTTTACACTGTGCCCAAAGCTGTCTTTCATAGTCATGCTCAGTGGAAAACCATTATGCATTTAAAAAATCTAATCCAGTGTTACTATAGGCCTGTAAAAAGACTGATACTGGTTTTCTGCTCCAAGCAGAACTCCTAGACACTATTAATTTGCTCAGTATTTCCAGGCATTCACTATTCAGAGCAATGACCTGCCACCCAGGAATCCTGGAAGAACAGCTACTGTCCATGCACAGGCTACTTGCATGCTACACAAGTCGTAGAACCAGTGATCCTAGACCCACTGGTTACACCATACATAGACTACATACATGGTAGTCTGACTTCTCTGATCTCCCAGGCAAACCACAATTTTCCTGTGAGAAGCAGATATATCTCAGTTGAAACTGTTCCTCTAGCCAAGTTTTATTCATTGCAAGAGAGAAACTAAAACCCATGAGTCATGCCATGTGGTAGGTCCAGGGCACTGAGGCTAAGTGGAAGTTCTGGCTGAGTACAAGTCTTCCATAACCCACACTTTCCCTGCAAAGTCCTTTTCTCTTGGTTTTTTTTTCCAACCCTGTAGTCTTTGCTTCATCCTGCAGAAGAACTCAAAGCACTTGTTTGTTATTCAGGCCAGAGAGCAGACCTCACTGTGGACTCTCAGTAACTGGTCTGTCATAGCGCTTTTCCATGATCTTCATGGTTTTAAAGTGGTCATGCCATTATTGACATCTAGTGTCCTTACAGCCCCTGAAAACACATACTTCTCCAGTCTCAGATGAAAAACTTTTCTGTACAGAAAAGTGTGAAGGAACCACCTCCTGAGGCTTCATGCTCCTTCCTGTCCTCCTAGAGCACAAGTTCACCAGCACCCCAACACTTTCATGTATCTGTTCAGTGGGCAGAAAGCTGCTTCCCAGCGGCTGCTTGTAACTGGAAAGAGAACAATCCTGGGAAAATCATCCCACAGACTTGGCTACCACATAGAAGGAAATTTCCAGGGATAATTAATTTCCTGGTCCTCTTTCTGACAGTAGAACAGGATTCCTTCAGCAATAGGTTATTGTCTTCCCTCACTGAAATGAAGGTGAATATTTTTGGAAGGTCCATTAAGCTTGCTTTTCATTAATGAATTCCACACGTTAAGTGGCTGGTTCCTGTAGCTCTCACACAAACAAATCACTTTTCACAGTTTGCACAAATTAGACAGTACAACTTAGAATCACAGTAAACAGGACTGTTCATCAGCTAGTCCATGTAAATGGCTGGACCTTGAACATGCCTTAAAGACATCTGCATGACTTGTTCTTGAAATCTCCCAGTGGTGGAGATGCCACAGTCTCTCCAGGTGAGGTAAGTGTTCTTCTCCAGCACTTAACTTTTCTTACAATTAGAATTTTTTTCTGAATGTCTAACCCAAATCCCTCTTGCTGTGATTCAAGGCTATTACTTCTCATCCTATCCACATTGGGCTTGTCATACAGATTATTCTCTTTCTCTTACATATCTCTCAGCTGCTATCATTTATCTCTCATTCTTCTTTACTTTTAGACAGAATAACTACAGTCCCTTCACCCTTCATTCAAAGATCTCATTTTCTGATCATTCTCATTCTCTTCTGACCTCTGTTCTCCAAATTTTCCACATCTGTTCTTAAGGACAATGGTCAAAAAGTGGACACAGTACATCACTGGAGGTGTCACTAGCACCAAGCAGAACTCAGTTCATGGTTTTATTCTTTCTTCCGTAAGAAAAGGGTGGTTTATTAGGTTTAATCCACAGTACGTCTGCTCTTCTGGCTGTAAAGGGTTGCTATGTAATAGCAGTTAGATTTTTAATACACTGTTTAGGAGCTAAGGAATGGCTTTTTAGCATTTTAAATGTTTTCCAGTAATTTCTTGTTGAACTTTGTCATCATTAGCATTTGCAATACAACTGTAAGGCAGAGAAATACTATTGTCACCATTTTTTTCAATGAAGAGGCTGCAGGACTGCAAAATGTGCTTTGCAAAGGCATATTTTTGTCTTGTGCCTTTTGAGGAAAAAATGTTGCTGGATTCTTCTGTATGGGATTCTGCAGTGTATTTGAAATCTCCTTCCACAAAACATGATTATTCAATGAGTGTCTTCATAGTGCAGGTTTCCAAGCCAAGTCTCTCTTCTTAAGGGCTCTCAAAGGTGCTTAACTGTAAGCTCATATGATTAATATTTTGTTCATTTCTGCATTTCTCCATTTAAGTACCCACATTTTCATGTGCTCCAGAGCACTTTGTCAAATTCTTTTATCCCTCTTGGGACAGTTGGTCAAGGAGAAAAGCAGAATGGCAGCTGGAGAAGATAGGACCAGAAAAGAACCTGAGGGAGAGGCACCAAGTAACAGGAGAGACTGCTTCTTTACACAGAAATAACCAGAAGCAATCATCTCTAGACCCTAACCCTACACAGAACGTGGAATTTTTTCAAAGTTTTCTTAATTTGCAGTGTTCCTCTGCTGTCAGCAAACACCTGAAACCCACTTAAAAATGTGTCTTACTTCTGCCTTGTGGCTGATCCACTTTCCCCTTTGGTGGCTGATCCACCAAAAAAAGATGATAATCTAGTATTCCTACTAGGCTCTCAATAGCTCAAGTGACAGAGGTCTTCACTGTGCAGCAGAGGTTTCCAGCCAGTACACATGTACAAATCTGAATGGTTCTGTCTTACCTCATATCTGCCATGCTTATTTTCATTTTGTTTGTTTTGATCTTAATTTAGCCCTCTTGCTTCAATGCATTATGTGCATAGATATGGACTATAAAGCATGATGTGTCATCAATTTCTAGCACTGCTGGAATTTTGCACATGATGCAATCTGGTGGTCTAGTGGCATGTTTCATGTGACATAAATTGAAATCACAGTGGGTCATAATGCAGCACAACAGGTGCACCCAAATATTTTAAATGGTTTCTATTCTTTTTAATAAAAAAATAAAATAAAATAAAATCAAGACAGAATCAAGAACAATGGCAGCCATCATTACATTATTTCTGCAAATCCTTGCAGGCAGAGCAGCTGGAAAGAGAGGATCAGGGAGAGGACATTTTTTTTATTTGCAATGGGGTTGCAAACACAGCTGTTCAGCGTAAGCCACACACTATATTTTTTGTCTTTCATGTGTTGTGATAAAAGTAGTTTTCTTACCAGTATAACATGTTTCATTAATACAATGTTTAAATAATTAAATACAGCAACTCTGGAGGCAATGGCTGAGATAAAAGTTTGTAGGCAATCCATTATTGCAATCAGACAGTACTTCTTAAAACCCATGGAGATGTAATTTGGTAATTTAACTTCTGAAGTCAGTTGTTTAATAAACTATTACATTTTAATATAGTTTTGTTCTTGTCAAAGGGAATGTTTAATTTCCCCTCTGTCAACTGTTCCAGCTGAAGTTATTAGTGGTGTCAAGGTTGAGGGGGTGCTGGGTTTCTGTTTGAATATCACTATTGTGTGGTTCCCACTATCTCTAGATTTTGCCACTGTAACATAACATCTGTGGTCTTTACTGGTTATAATTATTTTGTAGGGATAGTAACTGCCATCATTTGAGTCTTCAATATTGATATATTTCATTAGATTTAATTCTGTTGGCAGAGAGTAAGATACTGGTTAAGGGGAATATATAATTAGTTGTAGTAGGATTAAGTTAATATTAGTATACTCTTATAATAGGTGTCCCAGACAGAAATCTGGAAAAATCATTAAATAGAGGGAATATAATAGCAGACAAACTAAACATTACTTCTGCTGCTATCTGAGCTTGTCATAATTTTAAACAGATTTACTTGCTGAAGTTTCGATATATTCTTCTTTTCTAGTTTTAATTATTATTGAAAAAAATTTTATAAGAAATGTATTCTAAAAAAAAAAAAAAACAAAAAAAAACAAACCCAAAAGAAAAAAGGCTGTGTTCCTCTCTTTCTCCTGCTGTGAAGACTTTAGTTATGTAATGTTGGGGTGTAGTTTTAATATTGCCTGTTCAGCTTCTTCTTTTGCAAATTGCTGACAGCTGATAAAATACTGTTGAAGACAAGCTTGGCAATCAGTTAAATCATTTTCCATATGCCCATCCATTACTGGTAGCAGTCGAGGGTGGTGGACGTTTCCATGATATTTATGCTCAGAAATACCAAAGCAGCAAAGACCAGGATGGCAGCACCCACTGTGCCTTAATCTGGTCATTGCAACTCACCTGCAGTGGAGACTGTCGCACTGTAGTGTGACAGGTTCATGAAGATTAGGGATCAAGGGCCTTTCCACAAGCATTTGCTTATCACTGGCCCTGGTGACGTGTGGGATTATTTATGGCTGAGTCCTTTACCACAGCACTCAGTTCTGAGATAAAAAACACTCAACAGAGTCCCTACTGCCTCTCAAGCTGAAGAGATGGAAATTACCGTTATTTGAAATTCAAGGAGTTTTTACTGTACACAGGAATAATCCAAATGTGGAACGGGATTTGTTATTAACTGTAAACCCCCTTTCCCCTAAGAAAACCAGAGTAAATGCAGGAAATAAGCTCCCATTTATATACTATAGAGACAATGCTTCATTGTCACTTACATTTTAAAGTCACAAGTGAAAAGTAAATAGAAAGTGGGAGCAAATATCAAGGTGTTAGTGCCATTGATCCTTCCACAGTGCAGCCAATTGGAATTTTTGTAGCTTACTTGCAACCAGTGAGGGAAGGCTTACATATACAGAACAATTGATGATTTATTCTTTAGAGCATAGAAATCAAGAAGAGGGGGAATATCTTTGCCTCTTTTTTACTATTAGTTCTACACATTTCATATTTATTTACTCACTGCATTGCAGTATTTTAAGAAGCTTTTAAGCATTTCTTTAAACAAATAAGATGAATGGATAATGAGGTGGATCAAAAATTGGCTGAATGGCAGAGCTCAGAGGGTAATGATCACTGAAGTAGGATCCAGTTGGAGGCCTGTAGTCCATGGCGTTCCCCAGGAATCAGTACTGGGGCCAGTCTTATTCAACTTGTCAACAACCTGGATGAAGAGATAGAATGTTGCCTCAGCAAATTTGCTGATGATACAAAGCCGGACAGAGTAGCTGGTACGCCTGAAGGCTGTGCTGCCATTCAGTGGGACGTTGATAGGCCGGAGAACTGGGTAGAGAGAAACCTAATGAGGTTCAACAAGGGCAAGTGTAGAGTACTGCACCTGGGGAGGAAGAACCCCAAGTACCAGTACAGGCTGGGGACTGACCTACGAGAGAGTAGTTCAGCTGAGAAGGAGGAGCTGAGTGTATTGGTGGATGACAAATTGACTGTGAGCTGGCAGTGTGCCCTTGCAGCCAGGAGGGCCAATAATAGTATCCTGGTGGCCAGCAGGTCCAGGGAGTTGGTCCTTGACCCTGGTGAGGCCACATCTGGAATACTGTGTCCAGTTCTGGGCTCCTCAGTACAAGAAAGACAAGGAGCTACTGGAGAGGGTCCAACTAAGGGCCACAAAGATGGTCAGGTATCTGAAGAAGCATCTGTCTTATGAGGAAAGACTGCGGGAGCTGAGCTTGTTTAGTCTAGAGAAGACTGGGAGGGGATCTCATTAATGCATATAAATATCTCAAAGGTGGGTGCCAAAACTGGTGGTGCCAGACTCTTCAGTGGTGCCCAGAGACAGGACGAGGAGCAATGGCCATAAAATAAACCACAAGAAGTTTCACTTCAACATGAGGAACATTAAGGGTGATAGAGTGCTGAAACAAGCTGCTGAGGGGTGTTGTGGAGTCTCCCTCTCTGGAGACATTCAAAACCCACCTGGATGTGTTCTTGTATAACCTGTTCTAGGTGGCCCTAACTTGGCAGGGAGGTTGGACTGGATGATCTCCAGAGGTCCCTTCCAACACTAGTGATTCTGTGAAAAAAGAACCTATGTTAAAATGATTCTAAGTATGCATTTCAGAATGCCTGAAGTTTATTGTTACTGGTGAAGTACGTAAGAATTTCCTTATAAATTCTATAGAAATTTTGCTTAGTACAGCTTAACTCCATCATTGTCGAGTTTCTCTTCACAGAGGAACATTTCCCAAAAGATTATTATTCTCCCATAGGTGTGTGCAAACCATGAAGAAAATACTAAATTTTCTTCCTTGCACTTATTTCTTCTTGTTAAATTATATTTAGGACAGCCTTAGCCATAACCAACCCCGGGTCCCACGTAGCTAAATCCATCTTGGCTATCTCTGTATGCCAGCACAGAATCTATTGCAGACCTATTGTATGTTACCAAACGCACACGGTACTTCAGTTTCTCTGTAAACATGGTCCTCAGGATTGCCCATTCCATTCTTATTTAATTTGTGTTCAAATGATTTTTCATTTTCATTGACAGTTTTTGAGTTTCAGGAGACAGTAAGCAGAATGCACATGCTATACAATTTTGGCTTCAGGCAAAGTGGCATCTTTTCTGTAAGAATCTTCACTAGTTACTAACACCACCCATCTCATGATGATACTAATTTTTCTCTCACTTTCTTTGTCACTGTCTCTCAAACTTGACCCAGGTAGACATTTCCTTCCAGCCCCTGAATTGCATGCACTGGAATCATACTGAGAAAATCACACTGGTCATTTGTGTCCTGGGTGTATCTGACAATACATCTGTTACCGTGTTTGGCACAGTTTTGTTTTTCATTTTGTTCCTGTGACTCTGCAGAGGAAAGTTGCATAAAACCTGTTGCATGCTGCAAAGAGTACAAACCTAAAATGATTTGAATGTTCTCTATTAACATTTCTTTGCTTACTATTCCCTATGAGCTCTACAAAGATATTTTCTACACAGGAAAATGTGGGTGCAGGGGAAAGCTAATTTGCTATCAATATGCTGATTTTATTGTAAATGTCTGCCAGACTAGACCTCCTTTTCTCAAATTCACTTTGGATACGTCCACATAAATCATTGAAAACTACTATACCTTGCATATGTAATGTTGGAGGTATTGGGTCTGTTTACAAAAACAAAAGCTTCCTTGTTTTTCATAAAGTGGAGACGTAAGAAACAATAGTGTTCTTGATACCTATACATCACTTTTAACGTTATGGTAGCCTGGGCACTGGCATAATAGAAGCATCAGATAAAATAATAATACTCAAATGATGTTTGCAGAGTTGAGCTCATAAATGTCAAAGGTGATTTGAAGTGGACAAGAGTGAGTCTTAACAAATCAAGCAGGGGCTGCTGGCAATTGTTTCTGTTCTTATTTCTTATTGAAACTAATATTGGACAAATTGAAAGAGTGATTGCCTTAGAGCTTTCACAATGTCTTCACCAATCTGTTGCCCATTTCCATAAAAAATGGGAGTGAAAATGGCAGCTGACTTCTTTTGACCTCTCTCAATTTCACTGTGGCTCCTGTCGGAGGTCTGAAAAAGCAGTTTTTCAAGCAGATCATTAACTCCTGTAGCAAGTTAGTTGGCATAGAAATTGAAAAATATCAGTCAAATAATCTGTTTAAGCCTGGTCTTTCTGTACGTGTTACGATCTACAGCAAACAAATAAAAGCCTCAACTTGAAAATGGATGAAAGTAGAGGTAATTCCTTCACCAGACATTTTCTTTTGTTATGTCAAATTCTCCTCTTTCCCTCTGACCTTAGGATTTGACTGGCAGCATTATAGTAAGATAAGAAGCTACCTGGAGTGCCTGAATCCTAGTCTTCCTTATCTTCTTAACTTACTGGTTTCTACCCTTCTGGAATCATAGACAAGTAACTGTTTTGCTCTACTTGCCTTCCTAACTCATTCCCTTTCCACTTAGTGTCGTTCCTTAGATTTACTGAAGTGTCACCATCTTGATTCCATAAACTTGTTGCAGAAACACCTTCTTCTTCTAAAATTTAATTTCATGAACTTTTTCTTCTGAGACACTTGCAATCCCACTAGATTTTCTCATCTCTCCAAAAGCCAAGACCTGTCTTCCATGCATATCAGAGCTGTGGGTGTGCTGACACTTAGTTTCTCTGAACTTCCTCTGTAACCCACGACAGAGATCTTAATTTCCCTTGAAAGCAGGTCAAGATATCTAGTACAGGATTTGCTCTTAGGAATTGTGTTTCTCTTCTAGAGGGAGTTTTGAAGGATTGTTCTTCTAACCTTCATTTGTCTTTCAAGTACTTAAAATTAGGTAGAGAACTGGAGCCTCCATTTGGGAACTTTGGGCACCCTTAAAATTAGTGCCTCAAGTCCCTAGTCTATGCTGCAGGTCACCCAAGCTAACAATGCTGGGATTACCGAGCAAACACCTGACTATATCAAGTGAACAGTTTGGACTCTATTGCCACCGCAGCTGTCTTCCATCAAGCTGACTCTTTCTGCGCCAACCCGTGTGTTGATAGAAGGCATAAAGACCACTACAGACCAATTCTCTTTCCCCTATCTTCCAGTGTATGTGTCCTTTAGCCTCTCCCAAATTAGTTTTGTGTTTCAAAGGTTCTTCTGCATCTGCTATTTCTCTGCTTAGCTTTCCTTGACTGCTGCTCAATTACCAGTCCCTTCTTACCTTGGAGCAGGAGACACCTTTCACTCTCCTCTTTCACAGAAGCTAGGCACTTCATAGAGATAATAATTTCAGCTGGGAAAGGAATTAAACCTTTTTTTACTAACTACAACAGTTACAGAGGACTGTTTTTACCTTAGTTTCATGGCTGAAAGTGCCCAGGTGCACTTTCTTAAAATTTCATTTGCCTCTGAACATAATTTTTCCTGCTGTGAGGCTTAAAAAAGACATGTTATTTGTCTTTGGAATACCTTATCTAAAGAATATGGCTGAAATTCAAAGGTTAGTCTGCTATTACTGAAAATAAGATTTCTCTTGTACTGAGTTCTGGGTTATTTAACGTAACGTGATTGCTGTATCAGAAACAGATTCTATAAAAAAAATGCGCAGAGTTTTTCAGCAACAAGAAAAAAGATGTCTTGTTTCCTTTTGTATGAGTGGAAAGAAACAACTTAGACTTCACAGAGTTCTTCTCAGTTTTCACCTTCTTCCATTGTGAAGAATCACTGTGTTTAATTAAGGACAGAATGACTAGATATAATCAAACAAAGAGTATCAGACCCATTTGGTTTCTATCAACAATCATAAGATAGCACTAGGGAAGGAGCTGTGTGAACAACAAAAACACTAAAGTAACAAAACCAGAGACAGTTTCAACTGCTATTCTGAGGCCCGTTGGAGGCAAGCTATTGACTGACCATTTTATAAAGTTATAATGCCATGGCAGCAGCTCAAGCTTACTGCAGAGCTTAGTTTCCAATTGAGTTAACAAATAGCGGCCACATTACTGCAAAATACTCCCTTGTAACTGGCAACTCATTAGGTGATGTGCTACAACTGATTCAGATCATTCCTCTGATTCCTGATTTCAGAAGTTGATCTTCATGCAGGTACAAAGTTTAAAGGTACATAAAGTGGTTGCTGGGCTCAAAATTTGACCTATCTTTGCCTGTTTTTCACTACTGTGTGACTTTTCTCCAATTGGTTATTTCCATTTTATTTAATTTATTTTTATTTTGGTTTGTTGGATTTTAGGACTCCAGGGCTATGAAACTGCTAAGAGATAAAATAATGAGATTAAGTGTAGGCTCCATTGCAGTGCTTTAGTGTTGTGGTCTACAGAGCTTGCAGACTAAATATCATTATTTTACTTACAGACACCCTTCTACTCCCATGAGGCTATTATATTAACCTCCGACTTTTCTGTCTGTCCTTTGTTTTTTGTTGTTTTTTTTTTTTTCCATTACATTCTCTGCACTGATGCTGAGAATGACCGCGCTCTGATCAGAGGTTCTCAGTAGTCACAATCTAACTGTGACTCTATGGTCTCAGAAAGATGTGTCTGAACCTAAATTTGACCATAGGTTGTATTACTACAGTTATTACTTCATTGCATGATGTAATGCATATATATTTCATACTTGTTTACTTTAGAAGAAGGAATGAAAAAATATACTTTTTTCTGGATTCATCAGTCCTTCATCTTGTGCAAGATTTAAACATCAGATTATCAGTGGTATGTAGATTCCCTATAAAGACCTCTCTTGATATTTAAGGTGAGAATCAGGATACAACCCTTTGCTTTTATTGTGGCCAAGCTTTTGATCTTGGTGTTTTGGTTTTCTCTCCTTTGGTTTTCTCTTTTCTTTCTGCATTCTGAGGAAGATGCAAGTTTTTTTGTTTAAACACGTAACGACGAACATAAAACGGGACTCTGTTAGCTACTGCAGACAGCTGGGCTGACCAAATTGCTTGTCTTCCAGGACAGTTGCATTCTGTGCCTTTGCAGGTGCTGGGGAATTGAAAATACCATGGTTCACCTCTTGGACAGACATGGCATTAGATTTCAAAATTCTCATCCTTAGCAAGAAGCTAGAATAAAAGGGCATTGTAGCAGACAGCAACATGGGAGGTAGGGCTCAGAGTGGTTGGAAAGTGAGCTATCACTGCAAAAGTATTAAGTGTGACCTACTGCCCTCTTCCTCCATTTGCAATGCTGTGGTCCAGCAGGTTTGCAGTCTCCAGGGTCATAAATCCACAAACATAGGCACTTTTCCTTTGTCCCAGCAGTTTCCTCTCTCTAAAAGTACTAATTTTGCACTGTTCCTCCATTGATCCAAGGGAAGTGGCTGACACTGGGTGGTAACAAACTGTGAAGGGGCTCTGGCCAAGACCCAACTCACCAACAAGCTCGTGAAAGGGTAACGGGACAGTATCCTTGCATGCCCCGCTCATGGGCACCAGTGATGTGGACCGTTTTGAGGCATGACGCAGGCCTGCCCTCCAGCTTGTTTGCAAGAGTCATGGCTTGCCTCAGCTTTGATTATTTTATTTTGCAGTACTTTGTGGGCGACAGGCTCTTTTCCAAAATGCCTTTCTCACGCAGACATCTCGCTTTTCCAGGCACACCACCCTTCTTTTTTCTATTCTCAGAATATTCTTTTTCAGGGGTTTAGTGGCAGTGCAACAATCCCCTGAACCTGACCTTTATAAAAGGGGAAAAGTGTAAAAATTACTCCTTTTTACTCTGTCTTTTACAGTGCCTTTGTGATTTATAAAGAAACAACAGCCACTGAGCTTTCTCACTTATCTTTATTTTATTTTTAACTTTAGCAGTATGAAATCTTGATACCCTTCCCCCCTTTTTCATTAAGACTTCCTAGGGAAGTTTGAAACTGGCAGTATTTGGAGCTTTCTCAAAGGGCTGACTGAGCCTTTTTCTCACATGTTTGTCAGGAATTTAAGTCCTGAAAGTGCTTATGGGTAAAAAAACACTTTTAAAGAGTATGATTTAAAGGTCCCACCCTCCTATCATTAAACAGCTTCCAATCTTTTGTCCCTTTTAATGTCATAATCCTAGCAGTTCTCCAGACTCTGAAGGACTTATCTAGGGAAAACACACAGATCAGTACCTGAAAAACAAATGGGTTTGAAGGACAGAAAAGAATTTATGATTGTTTATTTATATGTTTAAAGAACAGATAGCAAATAAGCACATTATATATGTGTGTATATATGTATGTATAAATTGCACTTTAAGTTCTGTACCTTGCTGTTTAAAATGGGAATGAAGAGGTAGTTTTAGTATTCTGGTTAATAGCACACACTGATTATCAGAATTCCAAGGCTTTTTTCCGCATCATATTGTGTGGTGTTTGGTTGGGTTTTTTTCATACTTACATATGTATATCTGGCATAATATCAAATGCTATGTAAAATTCCATACATCTGAATTGCAGTTTCAACTTCCCAGTTCTGTCAGCTTTAAATATGGCACTGTTTTTCCCCTGCAAAGTCTTACTTTTAATATATGGATATAAAATAGCAATTAGAGCGCTGCATCAATCAGTGTCCACTATTCCAACCTGCTACTTTCACTTAGAGCAGCTTATACATTATACTCTATTCATGTTGTGGAACTACCATGCCCTAGAATGAATACAAACTAGGGATAAAAAGCTTTTTGTTTCAAGGCTCCACAAATGTGGAATCAGTTACCAGTTGATTTAAGAACAATTGGGAGCTTTTCCTGCTTTAAGATGGAGCTGAAACAATACTTCATGATGACTAGAAGTCATTGTAATTGTTTTAATTGATGTTATTCTAGTGTTATCTTGCTTTATTGTTTATTTATATGCATTTGTTTATCACAGGTCATGCTTGAAAATGGGCTTTCATCTCAATTTACATAGACAGCTAACAAATATATGTATGTATGTGTATCAGCTACACTTGTTTATATCTGACAGCAAAACCATATGTAGTCTACATATATTTCTTCCCTTTATGTTTGTGCTATCGATTAAGACATCTGAGTTTGATTTCAGCTTGACTTTTAAGTTTGCAGGACAAACCAAGCAAGTATGTATCTCATAATATCAGTCAAATTATTGTTTGGCTCCCAAAGCACAAATCAAGTTAAAGCATTAACTAAGCACATGTTGCTGTGCTTTATAAAGCAGTTCACTCTCTAGTTCCTTGGTTTTACTCCTGCAGTGTGTTGGCTTTAAACAGCATTAACATTCAGAAATCATTTTTGTATCTCTAAAGGCAAATGATGTATTAAAAACAATGATATCATCACTTGTAGAGAAATATACATGAAGTATTTATTGTCATAGCTAATAAAGTAATGGTATGTTTAATTTACACTCTCTGCGAATGATAAGTATCTCCATAGGTATTCCTGCCTGTCTTTACATATCCAGCAACTAAATAGTATATAAGAGGAGTAGAGAGGAAGAGAAATTCATTATTTCATCTGTTCCATTTACAAACTTAGATGGCACAAATGTGCAGCTGGGAAATATGTTTGTCCCAAAGCTTCAAATCAGTGACATATTAATTCATAAATAATTGCAGTCACATGGTCTTCCTCGAGGGCATCAGCTCAGTATTCCCAGTACAGTACACTTACTTGTAATAGAAAAGAGTGGACAAAAGCGGTTTTCATATATCAGATAAAATTGCTCAATAAATCCTAACCATCATTATCTGTAGCAGAAACATAGCTTAGTTATGTAAGCAACATTTTTTAGATTTGAATGGCCTTTGGAAACTGGCAGGTGAGGAAATAAAGGGCAAAGCTAGATTATTTCTGGTTATGGAATCTGTCAGCTAGAGGTATCACAGGCATGGACCAAATAGTGCTCTGACTTGCATTCTATGATAACCCATGGACCACCTTACATCCAGATGCTAAATCCTTCCATTTAACAAGAGCACTTTTCTATTGGGTAGTCATATGATAACATCGCCTGTGTCATTGTCTAAATGCAGCTGTTTGCAAAAATATAAGTTTTTCCCAAAAATGTTTTCTTTGGTACTCTGACTGCAGAGTGAATAATAGAGTATGAAAGGAACCTGAAGGAGCTGTTAGGGTCCATTCTGTCAATCCAGCTGCTACACATGCATATTAAGTTCATATTAAAAGTGCTTGTGAGACTTTGTCTGTTTGGTTTGTTTTGGAGTCCATTTTTAAGCATTCATTCTTCTTTTTTTCTCCATTGTCAGAATTCCTAAACTACTCTGAACTCCCTTTTGGACAAATTCCAATTCAAACTGAAAACCTTTTTATTTATATAAGAGTAAGTTTGGGTTTTTTTTTTTATAAATCAGGTGAAATTTAGAAGGAAAAAAAAGATTTAGAACAAAACGTTTTTTTCCATTGGTTACTATAAAAAGCATTGTTTCATCTGAGAGCTGGTTGTCAGGCTCCAGTCAGCTTTGGATTTAGTCTTCTGAAAGAAGAAATTAGAGTGGAAAACAAACTGACCCTGACTGCAGCTATTATTGCTCAAACCACTGTAAATTTCTCTTGATAAGAATAGTATTTTGTTAAAATATCAGATTAATTTGATGTAGACATATGATTGACATCCAAAATTTCATATTTCTAATAATTCATTTGCTAGAATACTTTGAATTCAGAGAATCAGTCTTCTGAGTGTAGCATAAGTACAGCATCACAAATGAGAATGCCAAATTTAAACTGTTTAGTCTGGGAATTTATTGCTGGCACTGGAATGGTTGTTGGCAGAACATGTCCATATAGGGGGTTCATTCAGCTACTTCATTTTCAGTCTATGTCATTAAGCAGTGGTTTGAGGACACTTAGTATTTCAATGCAGTCAACAACAAAAAGAAAAACATTCTCTCCTCCCCCTTTCTGTTTAATTGTATATTGGTACCTCAGAATTTTTGCTGAAATATTAATCTGATTTGCTTACGTACATTAGGAATTGCTTAGAGCAATTGAAAAAGTTTGTCATTTTTATATAAAGTTGTCAGAGTTCTGTATTTTGATACTAGTCCTAATGCTCATTTTGCAGCTGCTGATGCACTGTGGTTTTACCTTGAGTTTAACAGCCCAAGATACATAAAGGATGTTGAGCAAGCAGGTAGCGTAGGGTCAGGTGAACCATGTTCGTGAAAGAGATTTACTTTAATACTTATCATGCTCCAAACAGAGAAAGCGTAGGTTTAGGGTATAAATTTTACTAGTTAATGGTAAGTATGTAGTTTTGAAAGGTCTTTAAAGACACACCTTGCCCTTACCTGCAGCACACTGCAGAAAGGTGTCAGACACAACCAGCCACTACTTGGACCTAAGAGTCACCCTGCAGCTGGAAGGTATGAAATCTTCAGTTCCTAGCTGTCACTCTAAATGTATACTAGTCACCAGCTGATGTAAGAGTGGGAATTGTGGTCACATCTCTAAATGCATAAGGCAGATACATATCAGTATTAATTTAAGCCTGGAAAACACATTCTTGTATTTTCCCTTTCAGATGAAGACAAGGATTATAGATAAAGAAAAATTAACAACAGCAAATAAATCTCTCATTGTACTGCATGGGGTCAGAAAATCACAGAGCTATTTACCAGCAAACACATTCCATGCAGGTCATTCAGCCCAGTCTTTTTTTCTCTTTCCCTCATGTATTATGTCAGGATTGATTTCATTAAATTTAAACCTTTGCTGATAGATCGACATAAAGCCTGGCCTTAAAATCCTGCAGTGGACATGATTCTGGAAAACCGCTCTGCAGTTTGCTCTGTGACCTAACTGTTCTTGCAGTTGTAGTTTTTCCTAATATTTAACCCTGTTATCTATGTTGCAGCTAAAGTCCATTACTTCTTAGGGTTTTTTTCCCATTGACTAATGAGAAAAATTGTTCCCTGTCCTCTTGGTAACACCCCTTTATGCAATTATCGGGAGTTATTATGTCTCCCTTTTGGCTTCTCTTCTCTAGCCTGAACATACCCCAGTCTCTTAAGCTTTTCTCCTGGGCCTTGTTTTCAACATCTTTTATCATTTTTGATGTCCTTCTCTTAAGTCCTTCTAATTTGTCTGTATCCTTTGAAAAATGCGGTAGCCCAAACCTAAATGTGGCTGTCTGGATGAAGTTCAGCCAAGTCAAGCAGAGCGGAAAAACTGCCTTCCTTGTATTACATATGATGCTCCAATTAACACAACCTAGTGTAGCGTTTGTCTTTCCTGTCACAGCATTGTCTCTTTGCTTCTTCAATATATCGTCTGTTACCACTACTACTCCCTTCACTGGAATTTTCTGATCTAACTGATGTTCCATCATCTGCTTTGAGTTTCCATACAGCCACATATACTTCCCATCTTTGTACTTATTTGTATGTTGCTTTATCTTATCTGAATCTTTGTCCTAGGGCTATTAATGCACCTTTAGCCACTGGAGTAATTTTGCTGTATCATCTGCAGGATAGACTTTTTCCAACAGCTGAATACTCTCATCAGCAATACCAAAGCCCCATCAGAAGCTTATCTCCAACTGTTCTACTGTTTCAACTATTTCTATTTCAACTGTTTCTACTGTGCAATTTAAAAAATTTATAGATATATGTATACATAATTTTTTTTAAAAAAGGAATATTTCCTTATATGTAGTTAATCAATGATCAATGAAAACATCAAGGAGGCTAGCCTAGAATTATCTGAAAAACAAATTTTCTTAATTGCATGGACTTACAGAATTTTGATGGGGTATTTCCTTCAACTTTTAATTATGAAATCAAATATTCAGCAATTTCCCACAAGCTAGAATTTCAAAACCTTGTTTCAGAAACCCAGACACTTGATGTTGCAGAACTGGGATATGCATCCATCCCCAGCCAGCCTGGGAGGCAGGCAGGAGGGAATGCAGCCACTACTGAATCCTAACCCAGCAATGCTGCCTTCGCAGGACTAGCCTGGCGCTATGCAAACTCAAGCTACTTCTAGTTTTGCTGTCATAAAAGCCTTGAGAGGCCGTTTTGTGTTAGAGCTGCTACAGCATTATTCAACTGAAACCCAGATTTGAGGAGCTGCAGCTGAAGTTTTCAAGTTGTTTCTCTCTTCAGCAGTAAATGTGGAAGTCTTCAGAGTCCCAGGATGGGCCAAGTAAATAGTAACCTGCGAATAGGCTTTAAATCAGATCTTTAACAGAGGGCAATATTTGTCAAATTTGGGGGAAACATTCAGGTTCAGCTAACTCTGTGGTAACAAAGACTCCTGAAGTACCTTCTTTTACTTCCTTACATCTTGGTGTATCTATGTATATTCAAGATGTACACAGATAAATCAAAGTTTTTCATGGAACTCTTGCACCAGAGGAGAGCTCAAAAATTCCTTTTACTCTTACTTACCTTTATATCTGTTACTCTTTATTGTGCATGAAAGAATGGTCTTCGGTCTTGCTAGACTAACACAGATTTATAGTGTTTATTCGTTTCCTTTTCCCTCTTAACATGAACCGGAACAGTTTGCCATACTCAGGTTTCCAGAGGTATGTCTACCTCACTTGCTCAAAATGCACCCCCAGGAGCAGACAAGAGCACATTGTGCCTGCTCGCAATCCACACCAGGGCCTTGGGCAGCCTGCCCAAGCATGCCTGGCAGGGTCCTAACCGCCTACTTACATATTAATACCACCTAAGAATGCACCATGTGTTCAAGCCCACGGGATGTTGCATGTGCTAAAGAAGCACATTTTCCACCCAGGTATTCACTGGGCATAGAGGTGGGTCCAGGCTGGGGGGCAACCATGGGGAACCCCTCAGAGGAAGAGTTATTCTCTCTCAGAGGTGAAATTATATTGCCAATATGGTCAGTCTTAGGCATCTGAGAGTGAAGAGATAGGCTACCCAAAAGACAAGACTTTACAATATATTAATAAGTGTATCTATTTATACATGATGATATTTATAATGACATATATTTCTAAGAGGAGAGGATTACTAGGGGCAGAAATCAATTATTTGCTTTTCCCTTTTTCTTTTTCTTATTATTTTTCTTTTTCTTTCTTTTTCTTTTTCATTTTCCTTTTCTGTTTTTCTCTATCTATTTTTCTCTCTCTTTTTCTTTCTTTTTTTTTTTTTTTCCTCAAAGATAAAAAAGGAGAAAACAATCTCTCTCTTGCTGTATTCTCACTCTGGAAGTACAAAGCAGAAATTTTTGCAGTAAAATGTTGATAATTCCATATGGCAGAGAGTCTGCGTAAACAATGACTTTGAACAGGCCACATGCTGAGATAGAGACACTAGGTTACTGTAGCTTTCCCCTCTAACACAGCTGTAGTTTATACCAGCAATAAAGGGTTTCTGATGGTGTGTTATTCACCAATTCCAAAAGCAAAAGGATTTTTATCAAGAACAGTACTTTTAGATTAACATAGTTGCATAAGCATTAAAGCTTCTGCAGTGTGGCATTTAACAACATAGTTAAAACCATGAATAAACAACCCACCCCATCTCAGATTGACATTCATTTATGATCCATTTCTAATACGGATCTGGCCGTTATCTTACCACTGCCTATGCCAATAACATTGCCGGTATGAATAAAATGTTTGCTTGTACATTTGGTCTGTATTTCAAACCCAAATCCTCCAAATAAGAGTGGGAGTGAAGCCCAGTGTACTGAGTCATGGTAAAGTTCTTTTCAAGGCTGAGGAAAATGTAACTCCTAGAATAAATTACCGTGCACAACATTTTCTTTTGGGCCAGTTACCACTTTGTAAGAATCATTCAAGTGCTCTTATCTCCTGTACTAAAAGGCTGGCTTTGACGTGTTCAAACATTAGCTGCTTGTTACAGGAAGACTTACTTTCCAGGAATACAAAGATTCAGTCTTTCATCAAACCGTTTGTAGCAGTACATTTACTCTCCCTGAAAAAATTGTTTCTGTTGATATAGTTCAACTACACTGAAGAAGAAGAAAAAGTTCAGTTCTGAGCAGATGGCTAGGATGACTGACTGCAAACCAGGGCTAAGAAATTACTAAATATTGCTTGTGTTAAGAGCAGTGTAGTTTCTCTATATATTTCACTTCCAATTCTTCATCTATTTTATTCATTCTCAAAAAAAAAAAAAGTTATGAACTCTTCAAAATGTTTTATTTTTATTTTTATTTTCTTTCAAATTATGCTTTTACAATCTTCTATTTATTATAGGATTTTCAGCAGCAAGGGAACCACAAAAAGTTTTGCTCCATGATGTGGGAAGTAGTTCTCCAGAAGCAGGACCAAGATAGGAATCTCTCTCATTTTATGAGCATACAAGTAAAAGGCTTTCAAGATATAAATGGGTCTCTTCATTCTCAGGCTTTTCCTCTGGCTGATTTTAGATAGCCAAAGCTCCAAGTCTTTAGTGGAGTCACTTTTTGGAAGTTTTATTCTTAACATATTAAGACTGATGAATAAGGCATGGGACATTCCACAATATGCCAGCTGGGGGATTATGCAGCTGGACAAAATTATCCTTATTAGTTGGGGTTCTTTTTAAATGATGATATATCTTTTGATAAACCTTTTTGTTATAGCTGCATAGTAGAAACATTATAGAACATAAATAGAGACATAATAGGACAGAATAATTCTATGAAAATAATGACATTTTAAGTTTGAACAAATGTGGCTTAATCAGATTGTTTGAGATGTCTTCTGATTACTGAAAAAAATGGGAATAGAAAGTGATTTTTGAAATCTGAAATATCATGATTTACAATGGAAAACCTGACTCTGAGTTACCTCTACTTAGAGAAACACGTGATGTGTTCTACTCTGACTAACCAGCATAACAAGATTGAAAGCCAAATTTTGAATATCAAGCTCTTCCAGTGAAGTGCTCATAAATGATACACCTTCATTCAGGGAATAATTCTGAATAATAAATCTAAGAAAGTCATAAACTGTTCTTGTGCAGTTCACAAATAGAAAAAGGAGATGAGGTTTGTCTAACAAATTATTTGGAGTGAATTATGCATCCAGCGGTTGCCTTAAGTCCCTCATCTGTACTTTCTAAAATTTGTATAGGATGTCTCCTCTAAATATTTTGCAATATGAAAACCTAGATCAGTCATTCCCCAGCCAGATCCCCTACAGCAGCATCAGTCTGCTTATGTATTCCTGGTTGAGACTGCTTATACATGGTTTCCTTCTGCCTTTCCTTCTTTCACATTACCTTTCTAAGCAGATTTGTCATCTGTTCTGCGAGAAACTGTGTCCTCCATTTCCTTCAGTGACCTAAAATAATTAAGAGCTAAATCTCCTGTCTTGAAGTACTTTTGCATATGCTTAAATTTATGCACGAGTAGTTTCATTGATTTTAAGTGTGTCTATTCATAGGAGTACTTTTAAGAAAACTTATTTTCAGGTTTGAGGTCTTAGGAGATTTGTCTCCTCGTGTTAGGTACTTCCTACTTTACCAGTAAATAGAACGTTATCACTCAGCAATGTCCAAAATGTGCATTACTAACCAAAGGAGTTATGAATTATCTGTAATAAAAATCTGTAATAAGATTAACTGATTTTGCTTGAGTTTATATCATTATTTTCAGTTAGACATTTGTGATTTATATGAAAATATATCAAATCAGAAAAAGACCCCATTCAGAATCTTCTTTTTGCTTTTGAGTGGTATTTTGGGTTGGATCCCCACAGAAAACTAAGCACTTAATTGCAGTTTCCAGACATGTTTGTTAGTAAACGTGGCTCTGAGCGTTAAGAAAAATTGTGTAGTTTTTCAGTCATTTATGGAAGTAACACTGATGCAGATGGCTGCAATACATTTCACTGCTGGTAACCTATACAGGCAGCACTGGAGTGCAGCAGTCAGTTGAAGGAGGTGGCTTTTGGAAGGGGGAGAGGGAAGGAATATCTAAATGGGTTAGCTGTTAAGAACAAGAAGCTTTTGATTTAAGAAATATTAAAAGTGAGTTCCTGGATTTTATTCCTGACATACACCCAATTAATATATTTTCCAAAATCGAGACACTGTATTTACAGGATTTGTTTAATATTAATGGAGGCATTAAAGGGATAATCTAGTACCTGTAAGATGCTTTCACATATTTTTTCTCCTTTTTTTCTTTCAAAAACACAGACGCTTCTTCTGACCTAATTGATCAAAAAATGCTTTTCCTCAGGAAACAGTGCAAAATGTCGTCTTTTCAAAGCAAATGAATTTGGGGATTGATGAGAAAGGGAGAAAGGTAATATATACTAGCAAAAATGCCAGGATTTGAGCTGGAAATTAACCTCCAGGATAACTTGCATTTTCGTACTGCTCATACAGCCATTGAGAACTTATATTTCCTCTTTTAAATGCATACAACTAGTTAAAAATATCTGCTGCAAGTCTTTTCTTCCTGCTGTTTTTCCAAATTTCTTCAAAAGGGTTATGTTATAATTGCCATTTAGAAATTTCCACTCATAGGAAAACTCACACAAAAATAAGCTTATTAATTAAATAATTTCACTAATTAAAGAAAAAAAGGATCAGAATAAATTACATATTTTTATAAGGAATTTTTTGAGATATGTCTTGGTACCTTAGCCCAGATATACTCAAAGATTTTGTTTTTCTTCCAGCTGCAAAGTTCATCTGCTATCTTAGTATGATAATTATACTAATACATTAATCACTAGACAAATTACTAATAAAGATCAGGCTTACTGAAAAGTTATCAGCTGTAACTCTGTTACAGTATTTAACTCGACGAAATTTTTCAGTAAAGCAAAAAAAAAAAACCCCACAATATTTTCTGTCTGTACACACACATATGTTTCCTAAATGGATGGATTGCCTTTCATACACTTAAATTGATTTAAAAACAAAACCAAAACCAACTTTTTACACATTGTCTCCTGGTCCTTTGGATGAAGTTACGAACAAAAGGTACCCTTCCAACAGGTTGACCATTCCCCTGTGATCTAACCACACCTTCTCCTTTAATGGTGTCCATGCATTTTAATAACTGCATGGACATCATTTACCAGAATCAAGAGGAATACCTTATATACAAGGACACATAACCCAGGACTCATTTTAATATTCACCAGTTTTTCAGCTGTATTAAAGAAATTTAAGTAGCTAGTGAACACTGGATTGCATTCCTCCACCATATATCTTTTATCTGGCGGTTAAAGTTAAGCATTACTAAGGCAGTTTTAAATTCTTCTTTGGAATTCAACTCCTTGGTAGACATGTAATACATGCTGTAGATTCTCTAGCGTGCATGCCTACATTAACAGCCACAACTATTTGTAGTTGCTACCAGGGTCCTAAAGACATGAAAGTTCCCAGACCCAGCAGGTTAGCTTTGAACTCACTGAAAGAAAAAAAAAAAAAAAAAAAAAATTTAGAAAGTTCTCCCCTCAAGCCAAAATGTGGAGGTTCATTTCCCACATCAGATTTTTTTTTTCAAAACTTGCTAGAAAAGTCCAGATTTAGGTTCCAAAAACCATAAGAAAAAAAGGAAACTCTTATTGTTACTAGTATTTTCTGGACAAATCTTGACATTTTCCAATTGTATCTCCATCTGAAATAAGAGATCAGTTTAGGAATAAAAAATACAATTACTACATGAAAAGAAACGACATTCAAATGTTGTTAATTAAATGAGGGACTGGATGTCAATGTTAATGTGTAGGTACATAAAAAGAACCTTATTTTGCAGATGTATGACAGGGCTCCCTGAAGAACTCAAGTTTTTCTATATTAATTCCATGGTAGTTGAAAGCTACGTAATCAAAAACACCTTCTAAGTTTGGCAGAAATACAACACTGGCTGTTTAAAATAAAAGGTCTGCATGGAAAGTTCAGTTTTGTTCTGTTATTTCTTTTTATTCCCCTAGGGTCATTGTGGTGGAGGAAATATTTTTATCCAGGCCTCAGGAAATGGTGGTCTGGCTAGCAACTGCAGTGGAGTGAATGGTTACATGAAGAGTGTTTACTTGGGGAAAAGCACGCCATCACTTACCTCTGCCCCAAAACTCCTGAACTACAAGACCTAATCAATGTCAGTGGCCACCTGGAAATACCCAGTGAGGAAGGACTATGGCAGCTACTACCCTGAAAACAAACCTTCAATCTGAAGTGAGGCGAGTCAGTAATGTGTAAGTAAGATATTGGTGTGGATAAGCAGAACTCTGCTGAGTTAAATTTCAAACAGAAATTCAATGAGAAGACACCATGCACTTCACATATAAATGGGCTGAAACAACAAGGAACATGCATAGAGAGTTTTCTGGTGGAGCCTTCCTGCTTTGAAGCTGAATAAATATTATGGCAGAGTCAATGTGGCAACCTCAAGTTAGCAGAAATCCATCAGATTTTCTTAAGATAGTTTTACCAATTTTTACTCCTCTTTTCAGGACTCTGTGTTTCTCATGTCCCCCTTTCTAATATAATGAAGTCCATTTCGTATTCCAGACCTGAAGAGTTTGTGCGTGTTAATCTGTAGATCTGTCTGGGTTCTGCTGTAACTGCCCATTCCAGACACCTTACAAACAGGTTACCTTTTCTTTGGCTTCTTCAGAAAATATGAAATGAAAATGTCAACATCAACTGTCAGGCTTAGAGTGCACACAGTTTCTTAATTCCCAAAGGATCTTCAATATATACAGATAATTTATGATATCACAAGTTTAATCAACACTCTGATAGCCATTCAGATGCACTCAGGAAAGCATCTTCCTATGTTTTCCCTTTCTCTTCAATATTTGTGGGGTTCATTTAGGAAACTACCTCTTTAGGCTGTTATATTTTAGCTTTTGTTTCCTTTGGATATTCCATTTTTGAGATACTTTCCATCATGTTACAGCTCAATATGTTCTACAGCTCAATTTTTTTTTATTAAGCATTTTTCTCCAAGAAACCTCTACCTTCCAAACTTAATCAGCATTGCTTTATCTTTCACTTTCTGTTTTATAAAATATGAAAAAATACAGTTTGCTTTTTGTTCTTGGTGGTGTCTTTATGAATAGGTGTAGCATTGTCTTAATCTTCTACTAACTTTGTTACATGTCACCACTCATCTCTTAACTGAGTGGTGCATATTTGCAATTATCAAGAGAACCTCAGAGGAAAACCTTGAGGTGGGTCAGCAATAAACTTTTTTTTGGGGGGGAGGATGGAGGGAGGGGAGAAATACAATCGTAAGATTACATTTAATACCAGGCATAATTTTTACAACTGGCCAATATATTGAATTATTAATTCCATAGAAAACCACTTAAAAAAACAACATAGTCCATTAAGAACAGATGACAAAATAGAGTATATTCTGGTTTACCGCTTCATTTGCCAAACTGTGGCATCCCCACTAAAAATGAACTAGTGTTTGGCAACTTGCCTGGTTTTCAACATGTGATGTCTAGCTGATGCTGTGGAGAGCTGAACTTTCACCGTAGTCATGATGGATTAACAGCAGCTTTGGTAGCACCAGTGCCTGACCTGCAAGAGTCTGAAAATCAGACATTTTTTATGCACTCACTTTGCCTCAGACTTCATTTTCCTCTTTTCAAATATTTCAGACAAAACTACTCAGTAGTATCCAACGATGAGTCCAGGGAGATAATCTTGCTTTGTACACATTGAAAAAAATCTGGCAGTCTTTCCTTTGAAGTGCTCTATGTCTTCTGTGCCTGAGAGCAAAAGCTTGAAATTTTAAAAAGATGCATATCATTGATATAAATCCAAACCCATTCTACCTTGGACAAGTGAGGAGCTTAGGGACAGCATTTTCAACAGAGGATTAACAGAATTACAGAATGATGTATGTTGAAAGGGTCTTCAGGAAGTCCCTAGTCCAACCTTCTCAGAACAAGGTCACACTGAATTCGGAATTCAGGTTGCTCAGGATTTTGTTTCATCAGGTCTTAAGAGCCTCCAAGAGTGGATTCATGACTACCAGGGCATGCTGCTGGCTCATGTTTAGTCTGCTTTCCCCTAGATCATTTTCAGCAAAGCTGCTTCCCAGTCAGTCAGCCCCTAACCTGCAGGGAATTAGTTATTCCTCACCACTAAGCAGTATGGGGGGACTGAGCGGGGAGCCTTGCTCTCCTTTTTTGTACTGAGGATTTCTTGCTGGTATGGAGAAGGGAGCCACCATACTCTAATGTGGAGGGAACAAAATAAAGACTGGCACTGGGAGGAGAAATTAAAAATTCTGCCTAACAGGTTAATAATTATCCAGGACCACAGAGATATCTATAATAATTGGAAGCCAGAGAAGAGGTCACCAAGACCTTTTTGTTATAGGATGCATTAGAAGGCTGGATGAAGAAGATTATACTAAGAGCTACAAAAAGTTTGTTAGCTGGGTTACAGCAAACTAAATTCTGGTGGGGAAAAAAAAAAAAGGAAGACTTGGGAACAAATGAAGTAGATTAGACCTTATTAAAGAGGGCGAGGAGCAGATACATCATAAGAAGGAGAAGAGGAACAGGCTAGGAAAAGAAACCGGGATGGGTATTTGGGAAGTAGGTAGAAAGCCATTACCCTCAGAGGTAAGGAGTCAGGCAATGGAAACAAGTGCAGAAAAGGAGTAAAAATAGGTCTAATGGGGATCTTCATGGGTAGAAGAGAGATCAGAAGAATCTCGGTGCCTAAGCACAACTAAAAATTCTGAGATGAGACTGTTGCTGTGCACAGTGAATTTCATGCTGGATCGCTAAAGGATTTCACTCTCATGAGTGAAAATATAGCTGGGTTAAAGGACCACCTATGTGGAAGACATTGAACTGAAAAGCTGTGGCAGCTTGGAATTTGGGGACATTTAGAAAGAGAGCATAAATATTTCAGAAAATGGCAGGTGACATCTGTAAAAATAAATAATATGTGGAATTATAATCAAATGCAAGGCATTCTGCATATTTGAAAGGTGAAAAATTTTTAAATGTTATAATTTTTTTTAAATTCTTGACTATGTCATCATAGTTTTTCACTGTTCAAGATACATATATGATTAAAGTCTTATTTTACTTACATTGTATCATATACTGTTGTAAATGGATGAGTTTAAGTTTCAAATAAAACTAAGAGTAGCCTATTTCTCTACCTTAGTTTTATTCACAAATAATGCATCAGCAGCAGCTGTCTGGAGGAAATTCAAAACCTCAGAGGCTCTTCAGCCTTCAGTCTTTTCCTTCATAAAGCTGAGATTTTTGTATCAAGGAAACACTGAAATTAGTTTTCTTCCCTTTCAGTTCCCTCCAGCTTGAATTAAGAGCCAGAATCTCTGGCTTCTTGAAGAGCAAATTTTGTTTAGAACATTCACAAAGGTTACTATTTTACGGTTACTATTTTACGCACGTGAGTAACACAACTCAACAAATCTGTAATTTGAACATTGTCTTATCTCTAGAAATGTTATGCATAAGTTTTATCTTCAAAGATATTTCTGAACTTAACTTATGCATATCTTTGTGTTCAAGTTTGGTTTTATAACCTGTAAAGCAGGTCTAATTTTTTTGTGTTTTCCTGTGCTCTTCTCCATACTGGGAAGTATCATTTGCTAGCCACACATTGGTAAAATGAGTATTAAGTTTATCAATGTCATCCACAGTTCCTCAACAAGAGGGAAAGAGAGAAAAATAAAGACTGAGAGGAAGCAAGATAAGAAAAAGAATAAGAAAAAAGAAAAAAGAAAAAAAAAGAAAAAGAAAAAAGAAAAAAAGGGAAGGGAAGGGAAGGGAAGGGAAGGGAAGGGAAGGGAAGGGAAGGGAAGGGAAGGGAAGGGAAGGGAAGGGGAGAAATGCAAAATATGATCATAATCCTATCAAAGTGTGTAGGGATTACAAAGAGCATTGAAATATAACAGCAAAATAAGGAATAAGTGTACAACCATGATTTAGCTTTCCTTCAAGACTGCATAATCAGTCTGAATATTGAGAAGTCAGGTTACTGATTCCAAACTGTCCTCTTTCTTTTTTGAAAATGTCATTTGTTTGTTTAAAACATTAACTTGCTGTCATTCTATCAAAATTCTATATACTTCTGTTAAATGTATGCCATTTTAACACCTTGCAGAAGGTGTAATTTGGCTATTTCATGCTCCCAGTCTCCTCTGACTGGTTCTGGCTGCTTGGCTGGGTACTTCTTTTGTGACTTGTCATCACCATGGTGATCCCAAGAGGCACCACCAGATCCCAAGAAGGAAGTAGGCTGAATCTGAATCTTGGAAAACATTGTCCAGTTAGAGACTCTGCCCTATAGAGAAGGTTGGAAGTCTGAAGCACTGGCCTGTCACTCCCATGAGGCCACATGTCAGTATTTCCACATAGCAATATTTTCTTTCTCAGCTGAAATATTTGGGAGTTGATGTTTTTCATCAAAATGTCAACATTTGACACACATAATGTCAATTTTCTAGCCATTCTACAATAAATTGCACCTGATACAAATGTATATGTACCTCCTCTATTTCTCCATACTAGTTGTTTTTTCAATAGGAAATTATGGAAAAAAGTGAAGATGTGTCAGAATCTATAGGTTCTAATTGTGGGATTCATCTGACCAAATATAAAAATCTATAACTGAGATATCTACATCTGAGGTTGTCACCCTGGACTCTCTTCATAATCAGTGGAGAGAAATAGGCACTTTTCGAGTGTGATTCCTCTAATCCTGAAGTAGATGGCTAAAATAGGTCAGCTGAATCATGTTTTAAAAGCACCTATTTCTCTCCATTGGCAGTAGATGGAATCTATGGTGACAACTGCAGACATAGACATCTCAAGTTAAATAAAATTACTCATGCATTAAGAGTCCACAGAACTGTTGCGCATAAACTTGTCCTTTTGCACCATAATTTCACCTGTTCATCTTACTTGTTTGTAAATATGCAGTGACTTTTTCTTTCCCTCTCTCTCTGTTAAACCAATCTTTTTACCGTCATTTTTCCTCTACTTAGCCTGTGTTGTGCATCCTTTTTCTGTTTCCCTCATCACTATAAAAATCAGGCTTCAAACCAGTAATTTTAAGCCAATATCAGAGATAAATGCGTGCCATTTCATCAAAACTGAGATTCTCTGAAGTGCTGCCTACTTTTCTTGTTAGTGTCACCACTAGTCTGTGGTCTTTTGAAATACAAGTCCCCTATACAAATTATACCAGTTGTCTGATAGAGAAGACCAAGATCAGGCAAAAGATATTCCTGTGTTGCTTCCCCACATGGATTACACAGCACCCTTTCACAAAGGATGTCAGTTAACATAACACATTTCCAACACTTCCTGTACCTGTGTGAATGCCACAAGTTAGAAAACTGTTCCCTTTGTCACCTTTGCTCACATACGAAGCAAGGATTTCCCAGTAATTGCCAGTGGTTTACAAGTGAAGACAACAAAGTCATATAAACAATAATGTTACTAGGAGGTACAGTGAACACAAGCATTTTGCATTTCACCATGCCACAATCCTAGTGCATGCCAGAGACAGTGGTGTCTCTTTTGAGTTCTTATAGAATTTAAGTGTGAATGAAAGTCTGAGCAGTAGATGCAGGTCTTTGCATCTGTTCCATTAATCTCTGCAACATGGAGCATTGCCTTAGCAGAATCCTGAAGGAAATCAAACAGCAATAAGTCTGACTTCTCTCTGGGTAAATCCCTGCAAAGGCATATAAAAGAGTGAAGGATAGGGTATGAATTTCACTTCAATGCATCAGTAATCTGATTGGGCTAAATCTGGGGTGGAGAACTCAGATTAACTCCCAGCTACATACTGCAGATTTTCAGATTTTTGTGGTGTAAAAAGCAGAAATAAGCTCTTAGATCATCTAATCTGCTTTCTTCTCAATCACAGGTATTTACCTTTTACACTGTTATCCCTACCTTAAGCCAAATAGTTTCTCTGCAGCTGAAGTATATCTTCCTGAGAGGCGTCTAATCTTGACTTGAAGATCTCAGGAGATGGAAAATCCACCACTTCCCTCTATAATGTGTTCTGATAGCTAATAGCTATCAGCATTAAAAGTGTGTGCCTTATTTCCAATTTGAATTCATCTGGCTTCAGGCTCCAGCCTTTGGTTCTTATTATGCCTTTCTCCATGAGATTAGAGTCCTTTCATATCCATTATTTTCTGCCTGAGAAGGTATATATGCTATAAGCAAGTCACCTCTCAATCTTCTGCCTCATAAACAGAAAGATCCAACTCTTTAAATCTCCCACCAGAAGGCATTTTCTCCTGTTTTCGAAACATTTCTGCATTTCCTCTCTACCCTCTCCAGTATCCACTGTGTCTTTCTAAAAACGTGGACTGCAGAGTTCATGCAGTACTCCAGCATTGTCCTCCCCAAATTATATCAGAAAGATCACCTCTCTTCTCCCCTCACTGACCATTCAGCAATCCTGTTGGGTTTTATGCTGTACCATCCTATTCAGAGCTAGTGTTTCATTGCTTGCCTGGTATGAGTTTCCATATTTTTAAGTCTCTGCTTTCAGTTATTCAGTTTTGTGGATTTCATCATTGTTTCTAGGAAGGTAATTTAGGATTGGGCTGTATTAAAGCACCCTATTTCTAATAACCCAGTTTACTAAGCAATCTTTTCCATCTCCACAATGTTCTCTCTGTTGTTTACCATTGACTTACACATAAACACTTCCAAGAGTAATATCGCACCAAGTTCTGGACTGCTAATAAAAAAACTTTTAATCATTCCTCTGCTATCAGTTCTTGTGGAATCAGAGAAGAAACATCCCATGTCAGCTTTGTATTGTTTTGCAAAAGAGTGACAGCAGGTGAAGGGGTCTGAGAAGTACCACTGTTTTATTACTTTCTATAGTATTCTTTGTATGTCAGCACTTATTCAAAATGATCATCAATGTACTGAACATCTCTTCAGTTGTTCTTAGGAATTCTTACATGCCAGTCATTGAATGGTGCTTATTTCAGAATGCTTATCATTAGTTTTATTGTTCAACACCCTTTTTGATTACTAGTGGGGAATCCTCTTTATTACCTTTGTGAGATACAAACATGGTGAACATTTTTTCACCTTGGAATGGTTAACTCATCTAAAGACGTTGGTTTTGAAAGTATTCAAGTATCTGGAATGAACTGGAACAGTGGTAAGGCAAACAAGTGTGACAGGATTTAAATGTCGTACCAAAACCAGAAAGGAGTTTTGCTTTCTTACACTTTTATGTCTATATATCAGTCACCCATGAAATAGGAAAAGAAAGCTCAAACCTCCTTCTTTTTGTCTAGGAATAAGAATGTGACCCTGTTCTCTTGTCTCTCAGTAAATGGCTTAAGCACTGAAATAAAGGAATTCTGGACTGAACATCTTCTTCTAAGTTATACCACCTTTTCTAAGTATCTACTTAAACAAAGGGCTACTGAGAGCAAATGAAAATGGGCTTTAATAGGTTCTTTATGTATATGTTGAAAATTAATTAAGAAAAAATCTGTTTGGATTTATCTGAAATTAAATATATTGCTTTGGTTGCCAAACAATGAAAAAAACCCCACAATTATTCATACAATACACACATAAATATATAATTTTTCTTTTTCAGATTCAAACCAGAAACATTTATTAAGTCTACTCTTTCAACATCATAGTAAGCAGTTTTACCACCTCAGCTTTCTGAAAGTTCTGCAATATATGTGGATTATTTAGTGTAAAAATTAAAAATTCTGTCCTGTTTATAGCTCTGTTTGGTACACATTTTTGCTTTGTTCCTCCCGCTGCTTATATGAATTTTCTGCACTTTATAGGTTCTACTGGGATATATATAGCTTAGATCTGTATCATGTTTGTCAACACAAAGTCTTACATTAGTAATGTTATTTTGTATGCTCCATCTGGTCTCCAACCAAGGCAGTACCTATCCCACCTATGAGATAGAGCCCACTCTGTGCAGCTCCTTTGTCTAACTGAATAGGGCCCAAATGTCCCAGTTTTCCACAGCAGAAAAATCAGCATCTTCAAATATATTTTGTTGAAACTAGCATTTCGACATCAGTGTTTTCTGTTTTCTGCTCTTGCTTTTGGGGCCAGAAAGATTTCCCAGCAGATCATGATTATTGCCATCTTCACAACTGAGGCACCATCCTCTCACCTGTTATTTCATTTTATTCCAGTGACTCCAGCATTATTATAAAGATTTACTGAAGGACTTCATAAAGCTTCCCAGTCTTGCTATGGTCAACCTGTGGTCTGCTCTTCAGCAAAGTAATTGAAAAAATATTCCACAGCTGATATGAGGCAATATACAGCAGAGTTCCTAGCCTGTGTCTATACTGTTAATTAAAAGAGGTTCAGGAGCTAATCTCTTCCCAGGTGTCCAATGGCAGTAGTTGGTGAGGTCTACATTGTTTAGGACTTTTCCTTTTTGTGGGCAGATTTGTCTTTAAATCACCTTCAAACATATTCCTTCAACAACTGAGCAGTGTAAACCTTCAATATGAGGTTTTCCAGGGCCACAAAACCCCAGCCACACTGTACCTAACAATTAGAATACATACAATTCATTAAGGATAACTAAAATCCTGAGAAGCTTACTATTTATTTAGATATATGCCCTTCCTTTTTGCAGGGTGTTAATTTAGACAACTCAAAATTCAGACCCTAAAACGTTTCTGCTGAACAAGTTCTATATTATTTGGTCATCTATGGCTTAGACATTCCCAGGGTCAGCACTTGTCTAAATGTCATTGCTGAATTCCATTGCTTCAGTGGCAAGAAAAGTCTTTACACAGACAAACCTGATAGGATACAACATTGAGTTGTCCTCAGAACAGGAGGCTTTCAGCTGTTCCCCAGTCAAAGGCACATGGATTTGAGACATTGCCTTAGCTGCTGAGGTTTCACAGAGTAGCAACAAGCATCTTCTGTAGCTGATGAATCTGGGAGCCAAGCTGAAAAGAGGAGCCCAGCATTGCCACCCAGCACTGCTAGGTGATTTCCTCAACTACCTGGGAGCTACATAGGCCAGATGCCTGAAGTTAGAGGTTGTGGATGATTTAAAACAAAACAAAACAAACAAAAAGATCACAATAAAAGGACAACTAACATGCATTTCAACAGACCTTTTATCCTGGAATGGCTGCACATTCAGACACTGACAGCTTCCTCAGAATCATGCTGTACTACAGAAGGAAAAATGGATTAGATAATATTGACAATCAGTGACTATTCAAATGCTCATTTAACTGAAAGAAATACATAGAACATAGAACATAGAAATACATAGAAATACATAGAACAATATTTAGTATAAAAAAACTCACCTTTCTCTATTGTTATGTAATGTAATAGCCACAAATGTGTATCCTTCTTAATTAAATAAGACAGTGATATACCACCTTGTTTCTTATGACGTTTATCACAAAAAGCTACTCAGTGCTGTCCAGTACTGTGTTAGCAAAATGAGAAGAGCACTTACTCGTTCACATTAGTTAACATGTCAAAAGCTTTTTATCTCAAAGATATTAAATGGTAAGAACAGTGTGTTTCAACTTCTAAATTGTCATATATCAAAGATTTTAGAGGGCTTCGTTTTAAATTGACAGTTGTCATTTAATATACAGTATGATCCAAAGCATATTATTTCTGAATGTTACCAGGGAGATTTCATTGGCTTTTGTGACATTTCCAGTCTTTGGTATAATTGGCTAACAGCTTTTTCTAAAAGAAAAAAGCTTTTAAAAAATTGCGTATCGGGTGGTCTGGGGTATCACATCTTCTGTTTTCTCTTGTCTTTGTTGTCCAAAAATGTTACCATAATGATAAAAAGTGACATTATTTTAAGAGATAAGAAACACCAAAATTATTTTCTGTCTGACCTTTACAGTTACCAGAACAAGCGGCTTCTGCTAGCAAAATAGTTCAAGCTTTTTATTACAAAGGATATTTGGCAGTATTCCATAAGAAAAAAAAATACATGTAGATCTTGTCAGGGGAAGTCATTAAGCCCTCTCTCCTGATGCCAGGCTAAGATTTTAACAAAAATAAAATTCTGAGTATTTTAAGATGAAGGAGGAAGTTGTCTGTGAGAGGCAGGGATATTTCACATAATGCTCTTTATGAATGTACTAACGTAGTTTTATGTCTTTGACTGCACCGCACTGAAGCAAATACAGTGGGTTTACCCAAGAGTTCAAGGAGATTTTGGTGACCTTCATTTCCCAGCTGCACTTTTATGCATTCAGAGTTTTCTTCTTCACCCTGGTCTGTTGTGTTATTGGAACAGCACCGCTTCCTTAAGGGAGGTTGGGGGTAAGACAGATAATGACTGAATGGCTCAATGTGGCTAAATCACTATATTTATGATTTTTAAAATACTAACAGCTACTCTTCAAATGTACTATTTTTTCCAGATAAAGGCTTACAAATCAAATGTTAGTTCCACTCCATACCTCTCATTATTGATTTTACAGGTTACCACAGAACTTTAGAGCTGGAAGTGCTTCAGTATTCAAAGACACATCCAGCACCGATCCTTTTAACTGCTGTTGTCATTGCTCTGATTCTTCCACCCAAGTAAGGATGATATATATCTTGTTTTCAGCTCACATGACAAAGATATGACATTGTTGTCACTGATTCTTTAGAAAACTGTATGAATCACATTACAATAGCAACAAAAGTTAGAACAAAGCCCTCTTTCTTGTTGAAACAGTTTGCTGTTTACTGTCTTTTGCTTAGCTGGTAGTACTGTACATAGCCGGCAAATAGATGAAATACATTTTAGGTGCATGAAAGAAAAAATACTATTTAAAACCATAATATTCCTTTAGGAAAATAATTAGAGGCAGCTATCGTCATTAACTCTAGAATACATAATTCTTCCCATTCTTAATAAAAAGTGATTTTTAATAAAAAGTGAATGCTGTTGCATGCCACGGTATTAAAGAATATATGAGTTAAATATCTTCCTGCTTCAAACATGCGTGGCCCAAAACCTGAAAAATTACAGTATATGCAAATGATCATAAAGGACTGACTTTACTGACCATTTCTTTGTGTTTGGGGGATAGATTTCTGCATGGCATAATATTTCCACTTGCATTGGTTTCCTGGCATGAAAATGTTTATTGCACTCATTAGCTAAGAGGATGTCGGCACTGGTCCAATGAACACAGATCTGCCTTCTGATTTCAGCCATTAAATTGCAATGGGATTCACAGGCTTAACATTGTGGGTGTGAGAATAATAAAATGGAACTCCATCTTTAGCCCAGTTACCATGGATGCAGTTAAAGGTCATAGTGGCAGCTGCTAACTAGTTGCCTTTTTAGCTGTATTTCACCTCCTGCTATGTGTTTTTGTGTACCTTAGTTTCTGCAGGTCTGCCTTAGAGCAATTCCACTTCCTTAACTTGGCATATGGGTGTCTCACTCAACATGATGGGTGCATTGCCATAAACATGGTTGCTGCCGGCTTCCCTTTATTGAATTATTTGTTTTTTAATGGAAAATGACTGTAAAGACTTTAGCAAAAAATGGAAATGCAGCCTGCTCAGTATCCCAAATTATTTCTATTTTCTGCACTCTGCTTCACGTTCCTAACTTGGGGAAGAAAAAAAAAGATAAAAAAAACCCTTGCTGCATATAGTGAATTCCCATCTCCATTTAAACTCATAATGGGCTAAGGAACTGAGGCATTCACAATGTGGAACATCAACTACTACTTTTCAATTCCCCCCAAAGTCCTAGGAGTTAATTCCCTGTACTGCATGAAGTGTCAGAGTAATTACCACTGATCAGCCCTATTTCTTAGCATTCTGTCCTGCTTTGAGAGGCACCCTGTTTATTGATGCACCGCCACATCATCACAGTGCTTTCATTCAGGCAAGCTGCTTAATCGAAAGGGCTTGGACAATGCAGGATTTTCAAAGAGAAGGGGTGGAAAAAAATTAAAAGTAACCAAGTAAAATAAAGTGAATGGTAAAGAAATCCGTAAGCTCTACAAAATATTTCCTTATGTCAACACTTTATTTCAATAGATTTTAAAACTCTTATTTATTTCCAAAAGAAGGTACTGTGAGTCTTTTCTGTGGTGACTCAACTACATGATCACGTCCTATTTGAAGATTTTTAGGAGCACAGTGCTGGACGCCCTCCTTGAAGAATGCTTATTGGGTTTTGTTCTGTTTATATGCAGGCTATGACTCTGTCAACCTTTCTGAACCACAATACAAAGAAACTTTTTTTAAGTTTATGCCTTTCTGTTTTAAAGTTACATTTATATAACTTGTCATTTCACAAAAATAAATTAAGTACTATATGAGCCAAATGTTTCAGTTCCACACAAGGGTGGCTTCTGGTTCTCATTGGCAGGACGCCACTTTATTCATTTTTATTTCAAACACAATGTGAAACTTTTAATTCTAATATAGTATATAAGTGTGATGGCTATAAAGCCTACACTGTGACTAATTCATGCTCCTCTTCTCCTTGCACTCCTGTGAATTTTAGAGGGTGGCAGAAAGTTACACTGAATTCATTTCCACTTAAATACTATCAGTCTTCCTGTGTTTGTTAGGGAGAGAAGAGATTTATTTGTGCTGGTGTTTGTATTTAAGACTCAAGTGTTTTCCTTGATTAAGTCACTTTTGGGCACTGTTCTTGTAGATTTGTGGATACCCAGACTGCAGTGAAAGTAACTTTTTAGCCAAGGCTGTTTTGCCTCAAGAAGTGAAATAGATTGTCACATGGAAAAGGAAATAAACCAGTAATGACAAACACAAGTGTAAACAAACCAGTTATCTAATTGGTTGCTGAGATTCTTCTAATGACATCACCCCCTCTATGGCATTGCTTCATTAAAAAATAATAATAAGTTTCCTAAGTTTTGCTACAGTGTTGTTGAAAATATCAGAATAAGATGGCTACAACTGTTACAGTGGCCCATTTTACTGTTTCCTCCATCACACTTTTAATCAGAGAATTTCTTCTTGTGCCTTGTTTACTGTTGATATTTTCTGGCTGATTGGATAGGAATGACATTTTGACAATTTACTGTAGCAGTAAGCACTGTACAAACAAAAGGTGCTGATGAAAACTCGGAACCCATTATTATGTAAATTATGGCTGACTAACACAGATTCCATCTCCCAGTCACCATCATTGAGACCAGTTTTACTCAATGATAATAATTTTCATGATTGCAGTCTTCAGAGGGATCAGAAATATGCTTTAGCTGTTGCATTTATCTACTGCGGGTACTTGACCCTTAATTAAATTCTGAAACTTTTTTATATAATAAAGTAAAATACAGCTGACACTTCCATTCAAACAAAGAGCATGAAACACAGATCTACCAAATAAGATAAAGGTATTTCAGACTTACCTTGTTGTAATGCTAGTAAACACGAAGACTACAACATCCTTTGAAAGAGAGCTTAAAGTTTAAAATGCCAAAAAAAAAAGCATGCTGTTGGGCAATGTAAATGTTGCACTTCAGTCCCGTGTCTGCTGAATGCTGGGCTTGCTCTGCAGAATGGTCTTGAACTTTATATTAAAATATGCATGACAGGAAAAAAAAAAATGAATGAGCTTTGAGTATATAGATGATGTTTGTCTGCTCCCATATATTATCGAGGTCATAAATGAGAAATTATAAGAAAATAAAGAAATAAGAGGTTACTTAATGTTCCACACTAACTTTCTTAAGTTATTGATGGTATTCTCCCTAATCTTGAAAAAAATGCTTTGTAAAACTATTCCTCTTAAAAACAGATTAGGAACAACTCATGCAGCTGTGCTGCTGCATTAGTGTTCTGCTACTAACAGATACAAAAATTACTAAATACCATAAAAACAGATCAGTTAATTTGGTTTATATTTATATATATATGTGTGTGAGTTCCATAAACAAGACCAGGGAAAAGGGATATACTGTACAGAAAAGGAAGCTGGGCTTTTCATTTAATATTTTAATTTTTTAAGGCAGCTTTGCAAGCTTTTAGTACTCCTTTCCCCCCTCCTCCCTAGTCTCCTCACCAGTTTTTCAAATGCGAAGATGGCCATTCCAGGTAAGATGTAAGAGACAGGCTTAAAAAGAGGTATTATAAAAATGGGGATTCAGGATTTCTTTCAACATAGCACTTTCCTAAACTGTCAGTTCATAGAGCCAATGAGCTAAGAAAAGTAATTACTTAAGTGGATTTCATGAAGAGTAGAAAGATGATTGTGCCACATTAAATAACAATTGTATCCTTAATGATGTGTTGGACTGTAATACAAACATCCTTCTGCCATTATATGCACTACAATATACCTTTCTAATTACTCCGGTGGCTTCCTCTTCCTTTATTAAGATGTTATGCTTTCAGAGACTATGTAAGCATTATATGAGCTGCTTTTTTTTTCCTTTAAACTACAGTGAGTGCAGCTGTGTGGTCATTGATAATTGGTTATAAATTACTGACACTTTGTATATGAGTGGAATAATTGTTTTATTCCTTTTCTTTTCTTCATGAAATACAATTTTTCTTAGAAGAGATATAATGAAATTTAATGAAATTACTTCTCCAGGTTTTTTTGATATTTCCAGATATGTAACCAGATAATTAAGGCAGATTCAAGACAAGACGGCAAACTTACTTAAGAAAGTAGAATAGGGTCTGTAAATTCAAAAAGGTTGAAAATAATTTCTCCATTTCATTGCTTATATTCTGTCCCTAAGAGATGGAACTCTACACTCCCTAGCATTGCTTTCTATAAATCAGTATGATTTCTATGATTTCTAGAGCTACTTTTGTGCAGTATCTGACCACTCATTAGACTTGAATTCCTAACATTTTTCCAGCACACAGAGCTTATATTTGTACCCAGTTAAAGTTTGCACACATTAACAGTCCTACTGAAGAAAAAGGAAACTTCTTTTATGTGGAAATTCTTCCAAATGTATAAAGGGATTGAAGAACTGTGGAAAAAAAATCATAAAACTGGACAATTCCAGATTCTCTGTCAGAAAGAATTTTTACAACAGAAATTTTCATGCATAAAGAAACTTGCATAAGTGAATAAAATAAAACAAGTGATTAAAGTAAAACCTGCAAAATATTCTTCATCTCTGTTGTCTTTTAATAGAGACACATTCTGTTAACTCATAACTCACTTTCTTCTGCTACCTATTAATGCCATTAATAGCAATAATTTTATGAGCAGTCCACCCCAATTTTATCCATGTTGAGCTGTGGTCCTGAGCTGGCTGGTCAAAGTCACACCTCTGGAATTTTATCAGTAAAATTGATAGAATATTGTCAAAGTTCCTTATCACTGTTGGGTGACCTAAAGTTAGCTAACGCCAAAGAGAAAAAATATTCCTGTTTTCAAAATCAGGTTTGACTGCTTTGAAACATGGCAATAATAGGAAAAATATGCCATAGTACGACCAAAATATTTTGTTGTTCTTATCAATATTATATTCCCTTTGAAAAAAACTAGGACACATTACACAGGTAGTTTCACATCTGACTGTTCACACACTGTCAAACTAAGAAGCAACGACGTCCATGATTTAAAACAAAATCCACGTATAAAATTCATCTGCAATTAACACCATCACTTTCCTACAAGCAACTTAGTAAGTATATATTTTTTCTTTCGTCCCAAATTCTTACTGGTACAGTAAGAGCTCTGTGCTTGGATCGCACATTAGGCAGAATTATGGGAATCTTTATAAACTCCCTGCTACACTGCTTGGTTAGCTAAATTCAAGATTAGTAAATGGTCCTTGGAAAGTAAGCAGAGTAGCCCCCTGTTACTGCATCTGAAGGATATATACATAGCCATATATTCTTCTGCACTCAGTCAAAAGAAGCCTGAGCCAAAAAAAAAAAAAAGTGTTGCCTGGTAAAACTGCAATTAAGTGAATTTTTTTGCACTGGGGTGAGAAAATAGCAACTGGGAATAATTTTTCATTCTTGCCTGTACTCCTTTGTCATCTGCAGAGTATCTACTCAGTACTCCCCAGAATTGGGCCCATCGTGAGGTGACAAATTCTGTTGCTCTGCTTTCTGGGTTAGAAGGGTATATATCTGCTTTGTTTTGAATGTTAGCACTTCTCTACTTGGATTTGCTTAAATCCAAGCAAACCTTATCTTGAAAATTAAAATAAATTGTTGAAAATGTAGTTTCTATGGCATTTTTCATATTTTTTAAAGAAATAAATACTAGGAAAGTAAGAAACACTTGAAACAGGAAAAAGATGGTTCAAGCACACTTTGTAAGTTATAATTGTCACATTCTATCACATATCTTTCTGCCTGCTGGAGATGATGGTGAGCTACTCTCTCTTTAAGTTTGGGAAAAAACACTTTTCCCAAACTGATAGCTCATATATGTAAAACATATAAACTACATTTGTGACATTGAGAATTCTGTTCAGTAAGAAACTTCCACTGTATTTAGGCACCTAAGTGAAATTTTTCGGTCTTAGAATTCCTTGATCAGAGGATGCCTTGCTCCTTAGTGCCCAGACTTTCCTGGAAACTTAATTTTCAACAGGGTGTCTAATATTCCCTGTTGCCTGAAGCTTTTGTACCTAGAAATGTTTCTGTGTAAGAAAAAAAATTAATTACTCAACTTTTTCTACTGGGTTAAGGAACCAGCTTTGGCTTCCAGATGCTTTTCTTGTTATCTCCAGATCACCCCAAATAAGATAAAGTTTCAAAGATTGTCATCCAATTTGCTCTAGAACAGCGTGAATAAAACTGACATGGAGAAATAATTTCCTGAAACTGATCTACTGTTGCTGGTTAAAAAGCAGATTGCTTACTGTGATGGCAGTGAAGGTTGGAGGTAGGGATGTAATTCCTCCATGCTCAGCACCTACCTTCTTCGTGGGCCACAGAAATTTCTGCTCATTCCCATAATCTCAGAAGCTGGTCAGACCTGCTGGGAGGCAGTGCTGGTTTTGCAAAGACCCAGGGTAACTCTGTGGTATAGACAGGCTTCTTGATGCCCAAAGGTCCTACATAACTCTAATGATGGGAGCCAGCCTTGATAGTCAAGAAGCAGAACATCTTAGTGTAAGCAATCTAGCAATTTTTTTTTATGTTCATCTTTCCAATCAAAGACCTTGGAAGCGCCATACCACTTACCAGCTAGTTATGGCAACAGCTCTTCCGTACGGAAAAGTAATCTTATTAATGTTATAAACAAGGGAAACCAAGGCACAGGGATATAAAGATCACATGGCAAGGTGTTGTGGCGGTAGGAAAAGCGCCTATGTTTGAAATCTGTATCTGAAGCACAAGTGCATTCCTCTCGCTCTGAAAATGAGATTACTACCACATAGTCTGTGAGAAGTTTATGGTTAGAACAGAACATATCTTTCCAAACTCACTAAATACACTGGCTTCTTAAGCAGGGCACAGCATGTAACATGATATGCAGGTCTCCCTGCCCACACAGAGGGAAGGCTCCACATGAGCACCCATCTGAAAAGTGGCTGTGCTGAATCCCTCTGTTTACAAGCAAGCCAGTGTATTTTGTGTTGCTGTGCTTAGGTGTACGCAGCACCAGGTTGTGAAGGTTGCTCACAGAGAAAATGGTATAGAGCTGCAGCCTCACATGTTCTAGCAGTGCATGAGCTTTAAAAAGTAATAGAAGTACAAAACTGGACTTGTAGCAAGACTTTTCACCTCGTTTTAACCAAAGTATCAGGAAGCTGATTCTTCCACCCCTTAAAGAGTGTTGTTGTTTGTTGCTATGCCATTGCCCGCTTCTCAGTGCGGGACCTGAAGGTGCTGCGAAGGTTTTGCATTCCACCTTCGAGTGAGCTGGACTTATGAACTGGAACTAAGATCAGAACTGGCAGCTAGGCTCATGCCAAACTGAAGTTTTATTTATTTGATCATTTCATTGCAAGGTAGACACTGTGTCTGTGGTTTATATCTTTAAAATCAATAAACTATTTATATTTGATGAAGAACTGTAAAACACATAGACCTTATTCACTAATATTTTTATGGTTTCTTTACACTTGACAAGTAAAGAATTTGTGAAAGTGTTTTTTGTACCCAGATGCCACAGATTTCTTGGAGTATTTTTTAAATTAAGAAAAGGTATAATCTAGATTAACAACATGAATTTAGCTCCCATTTTTCCCTAACATACAGCATAAACCCTTCTGAGTGAATTTTTAGTACAATTTTTAAACGGAATACATTTGATGAAAACTTGAGAAAATACCATCAACTTTTATCTATTTAACATTTTCGTGTTATTAAATGAGGATACCTCATGTGAATTTCAGGTCAGAGTGGAAATATAAATTACCTACAGTTTTCCTTTCCACCCTGATAATATTGTTTTGTTCACATCACCATGGAAAGCATTATGCAAATTTTCTTGCCACACCATATACATTATACCTTAAAGAGAACACGGTCTAATAAAAATTCTCAAAACAGCTGTTACTTGTAGGAAAGGAAGCTCAAAGGTCTGTAGTCTTTCAAAATGTCATTGCTACTAACTCGAGCATGATAGAGAAAGAACTCAGAGCTGCTCTTTCGTAGACACAGATTGTTATGAGCTCCACATGAAGCCAGCAAACCCATGGAGAGGCTGCGGTTTGCAAGCGAGGTCTCACCTGGTAGTTTGGTCCTGTGGACAAGGGTTTCCTGGATGTTTTTGCCATTTCTCCTGGCAGTTTGTCAGGTCGCTCCTGCACACACCTTTACAGCAACAACTCCTGCTGCACATGTTGCAGGACATATGGAAGGTCATTAGTGGTTTCAGTCTGCATTACTGCCATCCTAAAGCACAATCTTGCCATGCACTTTGCACTGAGAGGGCTAGGAAACCAGTATCTGTCGTAGTAATGACTTCCAGTTTACAGCCTTCATTTGTTATATTTCCTCAATAGCTGTTGTGTTGAGATTAACTGCATAAATGGTCTGCAGCTGGCTGTTATGAATTAAGGGAGTTTAATCAAAGTATTTCTAATGTACAGCATAATGATAATACATGGGGGAAGTACTATTTAAGAGATAATGATGGCTTCAGAAGATCACTGTTGTAATGTTTAGTGCATATGCCTTCAGCATTGAATTTGTTGTTGTTCTGAATATGCTTAATGGATCAGTGAAAAGCTGCCTAATGTGGGATTGTTTGATGGGGCTGACAGAGCTGGAATTAGCCCATTGCTGTTTACTGCATACAGCCATTAAGATTAATTGCTGCCAGATAATTTTGACTGTTTTTATCTTCGGGAAAAAGTGTCACTAATGGGTTTATAAATTGGTTCACTATTACTAATAGTAAGGCCAGTGTAACAGGAAAGGATGTCAGCAGCTAATTCTAAAGATAAAGGTAAAAAGTATAAAGTACTATATGACTTGCTAGTTTTAAGGGATAATGTTATCTAATAACAGACAGACTGATATATGATGCTCATTAATGCTATTTCCCGGGCTTTGGGTTGAACCTAATAGACACTAATAAAGTCTTATTTGATGTACCATTAAAAAGCTCAATCTGTTTTCTGCATTAATGCACAATGTTGTTTATCACATTTTCAGTGACTAAAACCCAAACCCTCAATCTGTTACATAACTAAACACTATCAGGCTAGTTATACCTATTTTTGTCTTTGTTTAGAGACACAGAAAAGTTTATGGGGCAACCACATTTCTGTATATACTGTACACAATTCACATCACTCAGCTTCCTGTCAACAATGACAATACTTCAGATTTCATTTCAACATATCCTTTTTCCCATATATCATCACCAGTAAATTCTGCAAAACACTTCTTCCAAGAGATGAATTAATTGTTTTGCAAATGTTAGAAAACAGCAGTGGAATGTAGGCAAAAAATTATCCAAGGAGGATGAATCCACATTAGAGGTTAATAGTCTGTTACACCACGTATACATGCATGTGCAGTGCCTCTAATTTGCTGTGTATCAAAATGAAAGTTCTTTGTGCACTGACTCTCAAATATATCCCTTGTATCTAAGGGCATTGACAAGGGAGTGGGAAGAACATGCACTAAATAAATAGAAACACAGACAAAGAATGCTTAATGAAGAAGGGGAAACCAGTAACTCATGAGTAGTGGAGTTGTTCTCTTCTCAAGTAGAGATGGTGTAAATTATGAAGTGATTCCCTTCTCAAGTCAAAAGAGCATTTATATTTTTCATTACTAATTTTTATATCATGCTCAGAACATCTTCAATTTTTTTGAGGTGCTCTGGTTAGTAAAACAGCTCTAATCTCAAACAGTACCAGGAAAAGGCCTTTGAGTTATTTTTCCCTTTCAGAATGCTAGCATATGAAGACCTTTGAGAAGTGAAGAGGAAAAAAATACTGGGTTTTAAGATCTGTTCTTCTGTATTTGCTGTTTCCACAGTAGTATTCCCGGTGACATTCTTGTTTCTTTGCCATTAAGGACATGAGTCCCTTTTTCTGGTTTAGACCCTTTCCACGTGTATCTCCTTTCAACTTCCATCCTTTTGGCATATTTATACATCCGCCTCCATATCTAGTAATGCATATTGATGTGTGGGGACCTTATGCTATGTAGGGAAGTGGCTACAATCAAAATATTCTTTCCTTAATTTATGCATCTGAATGTTGCACAATGCTGCATGCACACATACATTCAGGTTTTTTCATTATGTCCTGATTCTGATTTTCTTCTCTCTCATATTCCCCACTATTGGCTGCATTATCCATATTTAATAAATCATTTTCCAATTAAGCTTTTGTCTGTACACAGATCTAGCATTGTTTTGACTTAAATCGATTTAAAACCAGTTTCATTAATTTATTGCAAGCTCTATGTAGACATAATAAGGTTGGGTTGCAAGCAGCTTATTCGGGTTTACTTTTAACTCAATATAGGTTAAACCAAGTTCTATCAGGCTTACAAAAGAGCTGACAACCTATTTTACTATTTTAATTACATTGATTTTAAATTCTGTTCTTAGTTAAACCAACACAGTTTACACATAGACAGTCCCAACTTTTGTTCCCAAAAAGTGTTGCCACTATTTACATGCACAGCCCAGAATAGATGCCTATTAGCCTCTCCTTTCTATTGTTAATGATTCTAAATAACGTCTTGAGGCAAACCTTGATTAGGTTGTTAACCAAGCTGTCTGTGGCAGGCAATTTAGGATGATAGCTTACACAAAAATTATTCCAGAATAAGGTATAATGTTGTAGGTTGTTTTAATGAAGAGTAGTTGTACCAGAACAGTTCCAGGTAGAGACACTCTGAAGGACATTTGAGTGGTCTTGTGCTAATTCACACAGAAGAGAGCATCCTTGCGTGCTCCAGGAGGGAATGAATCCCCTATGTTAGGTCAGCCAGTCCAGACATCTTGGGAATATCTCAAAAAGCACAAAACTTGTGTGTTTACTCACCTGAATCCCTTTCATTCTGAAGTAAGGATGTTGGGTTTTTTTAAGGAGAGGACAGTAGAAGAGAGGAGAGAAGGGGAAGGGATGGGAGAGGGGTGAAAAGAGGAGAGGAGAGGGAGAGGAGAGGGAGGGGAGAGGAGAGGAGAGGAGAGGAGAGGAGAGGAGAGGAGAGGAGAGGAGAGGAGAGGAGAGGAGAGGAGAGGAGAGGAGAGGAGAGGAGAGGAGAGGAGAGGAGAGGGAGAGGAGAGGGAGGGGAGAGGGAGGGGAGGGGAGAGGAGAGGAGAGGAGAGGAGAGGAGAGGAGAGGAGAGGAGAGGAGAGGAGAGGAGAGGAGAGGAGAGGAGAGGAGAGGAGAGGAGAGGAGAGGAGAGGAGAGGAGAGGAGAGGAGAGGAGAGGAGAGGAGAGGAGAGGAGAGGAGAGGAGAGGAGAGGAAAGAGGAGAAAGGAGTTATTAAGGATGAACTCCCTCCCTCTGGGACCAGTGACCAAGTTCATGGTACCCTTGTACTGAATTAAGGTGAAACAACACCATCCAACCAGTTTTATGATTTAGTAATAAAAAATGCAAGGCATGTGGTTATATATAATAACTCAACAATTATTAACTGGATCAACAAGTCCCATGCCACACATTTTTTATTAGATCTAATCACTGCTCAATGAAAAAGAGAGGAGAGGGGAAAAGAGAGAAAGAAAGCGAGAGAAAGAGACAGAGAAGTATCACCACCTGTGGATCCAGCAGTGTGGTGTTAGTCCTTTTCACCCAGGGTATCATCAAGTGGTGAGAGCTCTCCCTCTGACCTGAGCCCTGCACTTTAATGTCTATGTTCTTTTGGGTTGTTGCCCACAATTTGTATATGAAGCCTAAAGAAGTATGGCTATGATAATGCTGAGCTTAGTTTAGTGAGCACATGCGCAATTCCAAAGCTGAGGTTCTCCAAGGGTCCTCCAGATGGTCATTGTCCCTCATATCGTGGTATCTGCTTTCCAACTCCATCCTCTGAGTCAGCTCATCCTTGAGTCCTTGTTTCACATTCCTGTGGGGCTTACTAGCTTCGCACAAAGGGGTCAGAACAAGCCTATCTATGGAGTATGGAGAGCCAACATTCTTGTTATTTGCTTCGTTTATGCTCAAGGCCTCCCATGGCCAAATGCAAATGGTGCCTGAAACAAGCTCAGTTTCCTGTCTCTGATTCTTACATTATGTAATGCAAGTGGTGTTTGAGACAAGCTCAATGTCCAGGTTCTCACAAAGTCCCATGAATTCCTGTTCAGGTTTAGCCATCCAGAAAGATCACTGTCTTGGAAAAAATAGACCTAGATGCATACTGTTTAGTTTGACCCATTGGGCAGGCATGAAATGGATCACACAGTCGTGTCTTTCCTCAACCTCGTCAAGAACTGTGATCCTGAAAAGAAAATCCTATGGGAAATTTGTACTTTAGCTGGAGGGAAAAAAAAGTCATGTCAGGCCTCCAAAAAATTATAAAGTGTTACATTAATTGCTTCTTTTCACTTGTCACCTTCTTGATTTGAGCTGTTACAGTGAATATTTTTGAACTTTTCTCTGCAGTCCAGGCCATTAGGAATGGAAGGTTTTTTTTTTCCTTAATAAAAGCAATGATTATCAGGTAATAACAGGATTTTTGAAGCTAAGGCACTAAAAATACTGATTGGTGCAAAATGCATGATTAAATCACAAGTCTTGGCAACACCATAAAGTGTCTTTCCTTTCATATATAGACTAGTTTTCATATATCTGTTTGAAGTAATTTCTCAAATAAAAAGCCTTTTTTTTTTTTTTCACATATGCACAGACTTGTGCAGGTTTGGAAAAAAAACAAGGATGAACCCAGGCCATGCATAAGTGCTGGGAAAGTGTCAAGTGATAGATCATGCAGCCATTCAATTTATCAATGTCAAAATTTCTTTGTCTGATTCATGAAATGTTACATTATCACCACACAAGAATATGTGGGGTGCTTTTTATAGCTGAAGTATGAATGCAATAGATTGCAAAACTTTCTCTCCCTAAATTCACACTTGAAAATGATGTGATGAAATTTTCAAATTGGCCTAATCAAAAATATTAGGAACAAATTCAGATACTTAATAGAGCAAATTAAACAGGTTAGAATTTTTAATTATTTTTTTTAATTCAAATCATGGATATATCATCCAGAAATTGAACTATTTAACATGGACGATTCTCCCTGCTTCAGACTGTTTCAGGCCAAATTCTTCCCAGATTGCAGATAGCACCTCAAAAAATTATTTAACTTTCCTTTTTTCTGCAAACTGCTGAAGCCTGTCTGGTGCTCCATTATCAACATCAGAGCTGTCAGCATCTCAGGGAAGCAGGGGAAGAAAGCAAAGCATTCCTACCAGCAGCAATAAAATCATGACTGAACTTCGAGAAATCTTCCTTCAATCTTTACACCAAGTGGAGAACTACTGAAAGTACAGTGCACTGACGGTGGGATTTATTTCACTTTTGCTATCTCTAAGTTAGAAGTCTCTGTTAGATGTCTAAAAGTTAGCTTGACTTTGTCTCTAGACGATGAAGAGAGATAGGCACCTCCAGAGGGTGATTCATCCCATCTGAAGACAGGTATCGAAGAGAGATGGAAGGAATCACCCTTTGGAGATGTCTATCTCTCTCCAGTGACTATAAAGGTAGTCTGTGGTGTGTGGTTTAAATTTGACAGCTAAAGTTATGAGATGAAATCTAATCCTAAACAGAGGAGGATCTTGACTTTCCCGCACTGAAGAGGAAGTTATTAGTGATGATTATTAGTGATGGAAGCATTCTGCATTAAAAATGCACAAATTGCATCGAGCTTATTAGCTAGCACAAATTAACTCAATTGTGCATATAACTAAACTGATATGTCATAGGTGTCAGAGCCTCCATAGAAAGTAGGAAGGGCAAGTTTAGCAAGAGACCTGGCTCCAAAAGTGTCACACTCAGCTGGGATTCTGAGCAGCTTCTGAAAACTCCTGTTTCTCTCAGGGCTAACTGTTTAACCACTGTCTTACAGTAACGACCCTGGGCATCTTTTTTACCATCTAAGTGCCATTCTTCTCTGTTCTAGTTGAGATCCTTACAGCACAGCAGGTTAGTTAACTAACATTTTACAGGAAGTGGAACTGTATTATAATAACACTGAGAGTCAGAATATATTCCTTTCACATGATTTGTATTAATTTTCCAAATCAAGGTATTCTTCATTTTAGTTTAGAATCTTAAAACTGGAGAAAAATATCTGCCCCTAGAAACTGTAAGCAGTAGTCTGCGTGGCACCAACTGGCTTTCATGTTGCTTCAGCCTAATCCTATCTAGAGCAGGTGGAGGCCTGTGAAGTAATAGCTCTTGACCCTGGCTCCATACAATATCTTCATGACCCTAAAGCTTCTCTTTATTTTAGTTTAAAGAGTCTGACATCAGGCAGAGTTGTGCTGGAGCCAACAAGGCTGGTGAATGTTATATCATGAAATTGACCACACACATGGCACGTCATAAGGTTTGGCACAGTGGGGTTGTCTAAGGGTGCAAAGCCTGCTGAAAACACAGCTGAAAACAAGAAGTAATGGGAAAATCAGCCCAATAAAAGATCAAGATAACAATTTCTGAACTGGTTCTTGTCCTTTCTTAATATAGAAGTGGAGGTGTCCTCCAATGGACCTTATCTTCACATGGCTTTGGCTGTTTTAATGAAGGAACCAAAATTTTAGCTTTTGTCTTTGCAGCCCCTACTAGATAAAATGTTGAAAGAGAAAGCATTCAAGATACCTCTGCAGCCTGGGTATTTGAGAATTTATTAATAGTTTCTTGAAGACAAAACTGAATATACAAAATTTTATGACTGCACCCAGGAGTTTAAAGGCTCTTCCAAACCAACCTTTCCACCATTCACTCCTAAACTGTACTACGGGTATATATATGGCTAAGTTTTCACCCCAAGAAGTTTCCTCTAATTTAAGTCAATACAAGTAGAGAATGAAGGCTTTTGTACTTAGTTTCAAGAGAATTCTTTCTAAGATATAATTCATGTGTATCTGAGCATTTCAGCACTACTTAGATGTTCTGTCAGTTCTGCCTTTTAAATCAAGGTATTTTTAGTATTCTTAGTGTAACACATCCTTGAGAAAATACTGTAGCTGTGAAAGTCCAGATTGTGCAATCTACTAGCCTAGAAGGTACTGTCACTTTTATGTGCCCTATATTTTATTCATCCATAACTCAAATAAATGCAGATTTAAAAAAAAAAATTTCAACTCTTGCTTTGCTTTCCAGCTCTCAGTGTTTGGCATTTGAGAATCAGGTCATCTAGATAAAAGCTACATATAGTATTTGCTCACATGCTCTGCACCTTCAGTAAGCAACAATGCATAAATAAACAATATTTTACATCTTCCTATAGGAAAAAATTAAAAATATTGCAATTAGATGGTTTTTATCTCATTGTTCATACATATATATATCTCAATTTGGTTTTCATGGTATTCTCAACCCTTTAGGAAGTAAAAATAAAACCAGAAACTTGTATTTAAATCATCCATCTAGACAGAAAGATTTATAAAGTACCATTTACTTGGTGAATCTTTCACTCTAAGTTATCTAATGGTTTTCTAAAATTAGATACTACTTTCAAAAAATCAAAACTGTCAGAGTTATCAACATAGCACCTTTTTAGGGATATTGTTAGATACACAAACATCTGGGAAAAAATAGTGAAGGAACAAGTTGCATCAGCTTTGAATGTGTTTAAAGCAACGCACTAAAAGTAGTGGCAAGGTTATGTTTGTAGGAAGAAACAAATTGTTTGAAACCCTGACCCCACTGAAATTAATAAGATTTCACCTTCTGTCTTTTACTATGCAGACGTTCCTAGTGACCATGACCATGAGAAAGATTCTTGCACAAGGACATCTGAAATGCTAGGCTCTGTCTCTTCAGACAGTAGGTTGATATGGCGTTTCTATGCTTCAGTGTCTCTTGTAGTCAGTGCACAATATGTATCCCATCTTGAAGTCTTCTAATAGTTCATAGAAGACGAAAATAAATGTTGCTATTTACAGATCCAAAAATTCTTAAGAGCAGGAGTGAAAAATATTTTGACTGTTTCAAAAAACAAGTGTGAAAAATGGCCAGTGAATAATTTTAAAGGGTCAGTATTAAATTTGTATTACTACAGTTAAATCCTAGCTAGAAATTTGAGCACAAATGGAGTAAAAAATAAATTAAAGGATCTGATCTGCATTCTGAAGACTCAGTCTCTTAGTCTTCAGTTTCAGGGTGCTGGCCCTTAAATGTTCCAGCCTTCTATAATATATCTTCAAGTATATTCTAGTATCTCCTTATATCTGGTGATTATAATGGGGCCACTACTTCCTTTCAATCTCTTGATTTCTTGAGGTCAAAAGTCCACAATACTTCCCAGGATGCATCTGACTCCTGAGAGCACAACACGTGAGATCTGAAGACAGTGACTAGCTTTTGCTCAAAAGCGAGTGCCAGATTGCCAGAGAACATTAAACCACCACAAAAGATAGAGATGGGTGACATTTTGAAACAGAGAGGAAGAGATGGAAAGGAAGGAAGAATTGAAGAAGGACTGAGGTGGTTGGAAAGGCACTATGAGGAGTCCTTGCATCTAGCTTAGTGAGGCTATACAGCACCAGCTACACTCGTAAAAATGATGCATCAGGTTGTAGGTGTTGAAGGTAGTAAAATAAAAATGTTGAGAAAAATGAGAGGATTGGACCCAGAGAAAACAGAAATGGACAAGAGTTGAAAGGCATTTAGCCAAGCACTGAGATGTTGAGAGCCTTCTGATATTCTTACTGAAGAGCTGAGAGCCTAGCATGCTCAAGTTGTAAGCAACAGTGGGCAGTATCCAGGGACAGCAGATTATTTGGGTTAAAGAATGGCATTAAGGGCTGCTGGGTCTGCGCCTGTGCTGCAGGAAGGCCGGCTTGCTGATTGGTCCTTTCTACAAGAGGCAAAGGGAGCAAGAACCACCCGGCAGCCACAAGACCAAAGACCACAGCCACCTTCAGCGCTTCCCTCTTCCCCTCCCCATCCTGCACTGGAGCAGCTCTCAGTAAGGCAAAATTAAGTTCTGCCTCCAGCATTGGTGTGTCTGGTTGTCAGAAATATCTGTCATTACTAAATCTCGACCAGATCAGGGGCAGCTGCCAGCAAAAAGACTCAATCTCTCATTAATAACGCAAAAAAAAAAAAAAAAAGGAAAGAGAAAATGCTCACTGGCTAAGGTCCGCAGCCTGATTATCCTGGCTTCTGGCTTCAACACATGCCGACCTTAAACCGTGTAAATAGCTTCAAGGGTAAAATTTCTGTGTTTAAAGTTAGTCATATCTCAAGTAATCTGCCAAGGACCTTCTCTGATTGAAATGCTAATGTGTAAACCACTTAGCTAGCTATGATATGACTGGGACAAAGCAGCATGATTTGGTAATGGATAACCTATCACTCTTTTCTTCAAGCAGTCCTTGAGTGCATCAGCAAAATTCAAGTTAAAACAAAAAAAAAAAAAAAAAAAAGGTGGTTTGATCTAATATATTTGGATTTACTGAAAGTGGTTTTGCAAGTTCCTTGATGGAAACTGTCAGAAAAGTAACACCATGCAGGAGTACACTAGATTAAAAACAGAGCGTTGCAAAGCAGAAACTGCTTCATTTTCTAGCATTAAAAAAGTAATTGATACTGGGATACTCTAAAGCTGCTGGTTGCCATTGATACTGTTTTATAAGCTCCTGACGTGAAAATCTGTGCAAACACTGAGCTTAGGGGTATCACAAAGGCTGATCAACACTAAAGAAGTTCACAGGGAGCTCTGGAGAGGTTGAATGAAGTGAGGTGAAAGGACAGAATGGTAGCAGGTAAAATTCCGTGAATGCACGTTAAAGTTTGTTGAAGTATGCTGAAGGAAGAATCATTTGAACTACTGAAATCTCAGAGTTTAAAGAGCGATGAGTTTAGAGAGCAGTGAGTAAAAGTTAATGAAAGAACCTTCTGAAAAGGAGAAGTGGTGATGCAGTTATTTGCAAAAAGAGGTTTGGCATTCCAGAAGGCATCAAAGAGCAAAAGAAAACAATAATAGAGAAATTATTGTAATGTCAGTATGTGACAGTGACATAGCATCATTGGGGGAATCATCTTCTTTCCAAGAGGCATTCTTTCTCTCAAAAAAACAAAAAAAAAAAGTCATAGCAAAAAAAAAAAAAAAAGGAGAGAATTCAAAATGTTTGTGGAAATCAATAAGTTTATGAGACAATGAGAGGAAGAAGAGCTTTTTCAGGAAAAGAATATAAGACTAGTGGTTTTGCACATTAATTTCCTGTTGACAAGACTTCACTGTTTGACTAAGTAGGTGCTGATGTACTAGTAAAAGATACTGGTAAGCAGAAGTAAGATACTGGGGTAAGCTCAGAGCTGGACTAGCCCAGCATGGAAATTCTTATGTCCAAAGAACTGTCATCATAATTAATAAATTATTGTTTTGGCTGTAAAATAATTCCTGTCTGTGTCTGCATCCTCTATCTAAACTCTGACCTCAATGGCTCTTGAATGGTAAGATCTGTGATACTCCAGTTCTTAAAGGTTTATAGGAATCCAGGCACAGATGAAGGAACCGCTGAGGGAGGGATATCTACACCTTCTCGGATGGGAACACCTGCAGTGAAGAGTGACGTCATAAGTGACTAAACCCACAAAAAGCTTCTGTCAGATCCGATCATTTTTGAAATCAAAACACAACAGGCAGCAAACAAATTCACAGGAAACCAGACTTCATTAGTCCCAGGACTCAAGGGATTTGTTTCAAAAACCACCTCATAGAATCACAGAATCATAGAATGGTTTGGGTTGGAATGAACCTCAAAGCTCATCTAGCTCAAATCTCATCTAGTTGAAATCCCTCTGCCATGGGCAGGGGCACCTTCCACTAGAGCAGGTTTCTCAAAGCCCTACTCAACCTGGCTTTAAATTCTGCCAGGGATAGGACAGCTGCAGCTTCTCTGGGCAACCTCTTCCAGTGTCTCACCAACCTCACAGTAAAGAACTTCTTTATATCTAATCTAAATCTACCCTCTTTCATTTTAAAGCCAGTAACACTTGTCCTATCACTACATGCCCTTGTAAAAAGTCCCTTGCCAGCTTTTCTGTAATCTCTGCTAATTCCTAAACTCTGCCAGGAACAGTTTGAAGATTACCATATGTCTTAGGGCAAAACCCTTCCAGATATCAGTCAAACTTTCCAAAATGGACAGTCAAGTTCCAGTACCACCTCTGGCACTGTTAAATTTATTACCACAGCCATATTCACCAGCAGCAGAAACAACCTTTAAGGCAGTGGTGTACATAACAGCTGAGTTCTGTGCTTTGCAAGAACTGTAGTTCTAAACCAGACCTAAGCTTTTTCCCTATGTAAACTGATTTCTAGTTCTGAAATGCAGTCACTGGCTTCCCAGCTGCTGATAGCTTTAAAGCCTTCCAAAGCCAAGCCAGCTTCTCTGCTGAGAAGGCAATATAGTTTCTTGCTATAAAGGAAACAACTTGAAAGGCAGCCTGTTGACTGTGTAAAGGATGATGTTCAGGACTTTTGTTCAGAGCCAATGTTTTTCCTGCCATCCTCCCCAAAGAGACCTAAAACCTGGAAACCAGTGGTTTCATAGACAAATTCAAGGCTCAGACATAATCAAACAGCCTCAGCACAGCATGTTACTGCACATCAACGAGGTTGTGGTAACTGTCCACTATGCGTACAGGATAATGTGACATACATTAGCCTGCAGTGAAAAGGGGCTAACCTAAGCCAAATTGCTCTGACTGTGCCATGGGCTAAGAGCATTTGCACAGGCAGTTATTGAGACTCATCTGATGTATGGTAACAGTTAACCAGAGTAATTTGATCATGTCTGATCTCAAAGACAAAATAGAATCTAAATTGCTAGTATGGTATATGGGAGATGTAGCCATGACATTCTGTTACATTACCATCTGACCTAACAAGAATGTAAAAGATACACTCCCGTCTTGGCATTATTTTAACACTGCATTTTACCAGTCTGAATTATAAAAACAAAAAAAGTACTATATTTAAACCTATTAAAGTGCTGTTTATTCATATTTGATAAAGCATAAAGCATAATTTTTTTTAGCAATTGTAATCTGTAACATTACAGCCTTAGGAGGTAATTTACTAAATAGGAAAAAATTAGCTGATTTTTGGACCATTTAAAGGAATATTTCTGTTGAAAGCATATAAAATGTATTAAAGTAATCTCTAAAGTCTTTACCCCTGCTTGAGATTTTAATTTACTCAGAGCTAATAAATTATCCACTTTCAGAAGCTATTGAAAATTTTTACTTAAATCCTTTTTAAAACTTAGTGTTCAATTGAATCTTAAGCAATTTATACACACATACACAGTGCTTGAGGTGGTCATCGCACCAAGGTGAAGGCTGAAAAGAGGTTAGATTAGCACTAACTCCTCTGCCCTTTGGGATTGCTGGGGTGTTATTAATGAATGTGAATTCCCTCCTCCCCCAGAGCCCTTCCCCTATATGCACTGGTCTGGCTGTCGGGTAATCGCTTTTCCAGAGCAGCATTTAACAAAATGCCTGTTCAAAGCCCAGGCCCATTTTCTCTCCAGCTGAAGGATACACCTGCAAAAGGAAACGGCAGATCTGGGTCACCCCAGTATTCAGGTTAGCTGGGACACAAAAGCTTGCTTCATCTCAGACATGGCTCTGTGTTACATTTGCACACTTATCAGAAATATTTTTTCAGGCTATCAATTATTGTATTGGAACATTGCATCCTCTCTCTAGGGAGCCCTTAGCAAGCTGTAGCAAAAATCAATCCAGTTTTACAACTTTTACCTTGGCACAGCTCCAACTCTTTATCTACCTTGAACAGTTATTTAAAGATGTGGTGGCTTTTTTTTCTGGATTATAGCTATATTCCTGAGGAGGACTTACCCTTGGTGTACATAATACCCTTTTTCCTTGATTAGGGTTAATCTGTGAATCTGCTTTGGTTTTGCTTCTCATGTTTGAGAATTTGCATGCCTGTGGTAAGGTTTATGTGACTGGGTACTCACCTTTCCCGGGTAGCATATATTTCTCACAGTGATGGGAAAGAGAGCCTCTTATTTCAGGGAACGTGCATCTGGATTGGAGCCCATTCTCATTCAAGTTGCTTTAAAGTCGACTGCAGCTGCAAGTAATGGCATCCAAAAATTTCTCCACATGTTTATTCTGAGCTTTATTTTTTCCGTGCAAATCCCACCTAGGACGCTACCAAACCGGACTTCACCCTTTACGTGTATAGGTGGCTGAGGCAGCTTTGCCAACACACCTCAAGGATCACCTTCATCAAAGGGTTTATGAATCCCAGGAGCAGCAGCAATGCTTCAAAAGGCAGACACTATCTCTCTCTCAAAAGGTGACAGTCTCCCAGATGGTAGGGAAATTTGGATAGCAGAAACTGGTCTTAGATATTACTATGTCAGTGTAAGCTGCAAAAACAGACAGCAGATGCTGGGCTTCAATGGAGTTACAAAGGAATAGGCTTTTAAAGAAAAAATCTGTCTTAGAGCTGTACTTCGAAGAGGTTTTATGTTTATTTTAGAAGCAGACCCAGTTTCTATTTCCCTATTGAACATGCATGCAGAAGCTCATAAAGCCACTAATCATATTGCATGGTTTTCCATGTTTCTGATTCTCCACTTTTCAGCTCAAAAAATGTGTTTTACCACTTCCTATTAAAGTTATTTTACTAAATTTCCTCACAGCAGTTAGCTCAAGAGTTAAGAGGCATCCCTTCATTTACAACCTGCAAGTTTATACAGAGCAAGTGCTGGAAAGCCGAGAAAGCATAGGCTTGGTTCATTTCTTCTAGCCTGCCTGCACAAACCAGCTGTGGCTCTGCTCAGAGAGACTCTGTTTGAAAAGGTGTAAGGCCATGGTGGCACACATATGCATCCATTTTCTCTGGTGGGGGTGGCTAGGAGCTAACTGGTGCCTCCCTAAGTAACCAGCAGTTGCCAGCTTGGGGGCTGTGATTGAGAGGGGAAAACCCCTGTTTGGCTGAGCATACAATCTGCCCCCAGTCAGAAAGAGATTTCACCCATCAGCCAAAAAGGGTGGAAACGTGATGTGAGTTGTGTGCCCACTACAAACACCTACACAACACTGCAAAACCAAATCCCTGCTATCTTCATAGTATAATGTATACTTTGACAAATCTCTTGAATATTCATTTGCAGGACTGGTGTCTCAAGGAAAGTAACTAATGAGGTTTCCCCTCTCCCTAGCAATATAGAGCTGGCATCCAGCCACGTTTGAAAGTGTTGTCATTAGAGCTCCTAAGCAATGCAAGAGATAACTATATCAGTCTTACGGAGAAAGCTTCCAACAAAAAGGCTGATGGTTTTGGTTTGATTATTTCATAGTTGGAGCTTACTTCTTCATATTTCTTTCAACCAGTGTTTGCAACAATGTGCCAGTGGTGGCAGCCATAAATCACAGTTTAACCACTTGCAAATTTGTTTTTAAAAGAAAAAATTTATTCTTCTGAAGCTCTTCCACCTTGGTACCTGTCTTTCAACTATTTAATTTGAAGTATTTTTGGCATTTGACAGAGTTCTGTAGTTTTGTCTATTTGACAACTAGCTGTATTTCAGGAGCAGGTGAAATGGTTCATCTTCTCATAGAAAACATCTGGGATCTTTTAGAATAAAAAGTACCTTAAAAGCATAAAATAGCATTACTGAAAACAGATTTTCCACTTTTTTCTTTTTTTGTGGGAAAAAAATGCAGAAGAAACAAGTAAAAATTCTAACCTCAATGTAAGCAAAGTAAGACTAGATGGCTGGACCCATTCTTATTTACTTGCATAATCAAACTTCGAAGGGAAAACCAGGGAGAATTTATAACTTGTGACTCATATTAAGAAAAAAAAAAAAAGAACTCAAAATTTGAGTTCAAGCTTCTGATTTCATTTCCAAGTTAAGGTTAGAATGTTTGCTGGAACTTCCTGTTTCCTAGCTTTTGTTGATTTCTGTCATTCAGAAATCATGAAGTAAATATTTATTAACATGGGAACCCTCCTCCTTCTCTGCCCTTCATATTTATGCTTCTTATGCTAATGAACTTACTTTAACAAGGAAACCACATTCCTCCTGGGTCTACATCAGTTATTTAAATGTAGTTTTATATTAATTTTTCATACTGTGATGCATTGTTCCCTGCAAATGTACATGCAGCTTGCTTTCAAGAGTAAACAGATATATATTAAACATATTGTTAGCTGAAAACTTTTCATCTTTTATTTTGCTCCTTGTGATAATGGTGGTCATTTCTCCCTCTTACCCTCTGAATTTTCTCAACCATCCTCTTCCACACTTCTGCAGTGACCACCACCAGCGATTTGTTTTCTGTTTTCTGAAGCAGGCTACTGATGCAGATACAGAATTATGAAACTGCATATTTTCTGCGCATTCAGCATTTATCTCTAGTGTCATCAAAGACTGACATAAAAGTTTGCAGCCTTTGATTTGTGAAATCCAATAAGCAAAATGGGAATTTTAGAAAAGCTAAAAAAGATACACTCTTGAGAAACAACCTTACCAGCACAACAATACTACTTAGGAAAATATAGGGAGGGTTTCTCTACCACATTTTTCTTAATTTGTCACAAATAAGAAAGAAAGATATACTAAGTAAATGCCTGCAGATGTATTTGTATGATGCATATCATAAGAAATCTTGTTGCTTACCAATTAAGTAAAAATGACAATTATTGTTCTCTGTGAGGTGGGAGCTATTACTTCCAAGAGACACACTTTAGACTAAAAAGTGGAAACTAGACTCCATCACATATCATATTGCCAGGACTACCATGTAGTATATCAAAAGTGCAGGTCTGGCTGCACCCGGGCTACTCCATATTGAATCACTTAAAATTATTAAACATTTTTTACCTCAGAAATAAGTTGCTGTTATACAATTCAAAGGCTTTGACAATGTTCTCCCAAGGGTCCTGAAGAAACACAGACATGAAACTAGTGAACTATTAACTGAGGTGTATGTGAGGCATTGCTTTATGAGTCTCAATGATAGCAAAGTAGAAGTCAGTTAATGAGTCCCTAGTCTTTGAAAAAGGATTCACAAACAATCTAGGGAGCTATAGACCACTGAGTCTGACTTCTGTAACAGGTAAACAAAAGAAATTATAATGAATGAGGGAATTAATAGATATCTAGACAAATATGATATATTCCAGGGAAGAATCAACTGGGCCTCTGTGAAAGGAAATCTGATCTTCCAGATCAATGAAAGTTCTTTGAGGAGTCATAAAGATTATGGGCAATGTTGTCCCAATGACTGTACTTATGTTTTGAAAAAAGCATTCAAGAAAGTCCTTTAGAATTATAAAACATAGAATAGTTAGGGTTGGAAAGGGCCTTAAGATCATCTAGTTCCAACCCCCCTGCCAGGGGCAGGGACATCTCACACTAAACCATGCCACCTAAAGCTATGTTCAATCTAGCCTTGAACACTGCCAGCGATGAAGCATTCACAACTTCCCTGGGCAGCACATTCACGTGCCTCACCACCCCTACAGTAAAGAATTTCTTCCTCATATCCAATCTAAACTTCCCCTGTTTAAGTTTGAACCCATTACCCCTTGTCCTATCACTACAGTCCCTCATGAAGAGTGCCTCCTCAGCATCCTTATAGCCCCCTTTCAGGTACTGGAAGGCTGCTATGAGGTCTCCACGCAGCCTTCTCTTCTCCAGGCTGAACAGCCCCAACTTTCTCAGCCTATCTTCATACGGGAGGTGCTCCAGTCCCCTAATCATCCTTGTGGCCCTTCTCTGTACTTGTTCCTACAGTTCCATGTCCTTTTTATGTTGAAGACACCAGAACTGCACACAATACTCCAAGTGAGGTCCCACAAGAGAGAGGAGAGGGTCAGGATCACCTCCCTCGACCTGCTGGTCACGCTCGTTTTGATGCAGCCCAGGACACAGTTGGCTTTCTGGGCTGTGAGCACACACTGAAGCTGGCTCATGTTCATTTTCTCATCAACCAACACCCTCAAGTCCTTCTCCACAGGGCTGCTCTAAATCTCTTCTCTGCCCAACCTGTAGCTGTGCCTGAGATTGCCTCTGCCCAGGTGTAGGACCTTGCGCTTGGCATGGTTAAACTTCATCAGGTTGGCATCAGCCCACCTGTCAAGCGTGTCAAGGTCCCTCTGGATGGCATTCCTTCTCTCCAGCGTATCAACCAAACCACACAGCTTGGAGTCATTAGCAAACTTACTGAGGGCACACTCAATCCTACTGTCCATGCCACCGACAAAGATGTTGAACAAGACCGGTCCCAACACCGGTCCCTGAGGGACACCACTCGTTACTCTCTCCAGCTGGACATTGAGCCATTGAGCGCAACTCTTTGCGTGTGGCCATCCAGCCAGTTCTTTATCCACCAAGTGGTCCACCTATCAAATTGATGTCTCTCCAACTTAGAGACCAGGATGTCACGTGGGATAGTGTCGAACACTTTGCACAAGTCCAGGTAGATGACATCAACTGCTCTACCCCAGTCCATCAGTTAACGTAGCCCCATCATAGAAGGCACCAAATTGGTGAGGCAGGATTTCCCCTTAGTGAAGCCATGCTGGCTGTCACCAAGCACCTTGTTGTTTTTCATGTGCCTTAGCATGCCTTCCAGGAGAATCCGCTCCAAAATTTTGCCAGGCACAGAGGTGAGACTGACTGGTCTGTAATTCCCCCGATCATCCATTATCCCCTTCTTGAAAATGGGGGTTATATTTCCCTTTTTCCAGTCATCAGGAACTTCAGCTGACTGCCATGATTTTTCAAATATGATGGACAGTGTCTTAGCAACTTCATTTGCCAGCTCCTTCAGGACCCGCACATGGATGTCCTCAGAAAATTTCATCATTAGAAGAGATTTCTAAAGAAATTTAGCTGTCTTGGATAAGACAGAAAGCCCTTTTGTAGATTAATAATTGATTAAAAGAGAGGAAAAAGTAGGTAGGAATAAATTGTCAATTTTCACAATGAAAAGATATAGATAGCAGAGTTCTCCAGGGTCCTTGGCATGAGTGATGTCCAGGATGTTAATAAATGACCCCAAACAGAGCACAATCAGGTGGCAAAGTGCATGAGTGAGATAAATAGGATAACTCAAGACGCTCAAAACTGATACTAATGACAGAGTATTTCAGAAGATCTTCACATGTCAATGGTAAATGGAATTCAGTAAATGGTCACAAAATAGTGTACATGTGATATGGAATAATGGACTGTAAACCAGCTACTGTCACTCAGGAAAGATTTTGGAACTGAGGATGGTTCTCTGCAAGCATTAGTTCAATGATGAGAAGAAGCCAGAAAGGCAAATAAATTTGATCCAGCATATTGCATCCGTTTATCTTACTGTGAGTTTATAGGAAATTTAGGAAGAGTGGAAGGGAGAAGCAAATTAAGAAAGTTTAGTAGGATGGGGTAGTTTCTGTACAAGGCAGGGCTGCATAGCTTGAAAACCTTTAACAGTGGGGGGATATGACTGCCGTATAGAAGTCCATGTGGAAAAGGGAGTAGGACCATTGTTTTTTATAACTGGAGAACAAGTGATCACCCACTGAAAATATTGAATGCCAGATATAAAACAGATAAGAAAGCACTATTTTTTCTTCCCAAATAAATAAATAATGGAATTCATTTGCAGATGATGGGAGACCAGGAAAATAAATAAGTATCTAAAATAATATTAGAGAAATGAATGGATGATAAATCCATGAGTGTTTTAGACAGTGCTGTATCTATACACTATTCATTGTTCAGCTTTTGAAATGATCATGCTACATTTAAAGCTTGCTCCAGTAATACATCAGGTCACTTTAAGGAAAATGTTATTTGATTAAATGAAGCTTTGGTCCAGCTAAGCAAGGCTACTTTTGTATTTCTATGAAATAATTTGCAATTTCAAAATAAAAATGTTTTCAGGATTTCTCTTCCATTGAAAAAAATATTTTTTTCAATTGTGATTTCAGAAAGTAGAGGTACTGAAATGCTGCTGTTTATTTGCAGAAATTCCTTTTTCTCATAGCTGGTATAAATTACTTGCTAGTTCATCATTCTGGATATTTGAACAAAGTCAGTGCTCTAAAAAACGATTTTATATACACAATCTAAATACTTTGTCTTTTCAAGAATTATCACACATTTCAGTTCATTGACTGAAATCTTGTTTGCACTTTTGTCATTATCGTATTTTCTATTAATTAAAATAAATTACATAAACTAATGCACTGTTTCTGTTAAAATTAATGTCTGTAGTAGCATAATAGATAAAAGGCATTTGTTACTGACATTTTAACTCTGAAAATCAGGAAAGAATACTTTAGCCAATGTCAACCAATGTCATTTCTTCTTCTGTGAAAGAAACCACTAAGGACAAAGCACTGATCACTTCTATTCTGAAGGGAGTGGTAACTAATAGATGTGCTTCTAGAGGAATTCTACATATGGGCAAAAGACAGAGCAGTGACGACAGCTTTTTCTGTCCAGTCAGTGCTAATGATAAGGTACTCAAGCAGGCCTGAAGTATCTCAGGTACATGCTCATGCTTTTTCTCTCCCGTGGCAGTTAGCTTTCTTCTTCTTCATCCTTAATTGTGTCTATCAAAAATGACTATATGTCATGATCTTTCTAATTTTCTTAACACATATGTCATAAGGATTATGTTTTGAAATATCTCTCATTTCTCCCTCTTTCATGTCCAATTTAGCAACCAAAACAACCAAGAAAGAATATTGACAGGAAAGAACCATATAAAAATGAAAAATACAACAGGATAAAACACAAAAAAGGAGTATAAGCCAGAAAAAAATGAATTTTTTTTGGTATATATTTTCTTTTGTTCTTAGCTCCTGAACTTTACCCATCAGTATAGTAAATGTATGTTTTTTTCATCTCCAGTGACTGCAATCCTATCTTACAAGAAGATGAAATTCTAGCATCATAAATCAACACTTAGAATTAACAATAGAACTCTGTCAACCAACCCCAGAAAATATCAATTGATTAGATTCTATTCTAGCATCTTTTTTAAATAAAATATTTTATATTTAAGTGTATTTTTTTAAAACAACATGACAATCACAGTAGGAATTACCTAAAAAGTTCAGGGTTAGAGTGGAAAAAGAGAGAGGTCATGAGTCAGCCACAATTTAGCAGTTTTATCTCCTTCTTAGCTCATTTGTTTGGTTTTGGGTTTCTTTTTCCTATGTGTTGGATCATATCAGCTCCTAGTTTTGAAAGATTTTACCGTAAGAGTTTTAAAAATACAAGCAATGGAGTTTTTCATCAATCCACATTATTTAAATGACAGGAGTAAAAATTCAGAACTGATTGGAGCAACCAATTCAGACTTGGAAATAAAGATTGTTGAAGGTTTGTTTTTAAAGTACTCAGAAGATTTCCACTAGCTTAAACAGCTTCCCACTGGCTTGTCCAAGGCTCCAAAATCTTATCCTTTCTCAGTCACTTGTGAGTCAGCATTGTGTATTGATGCACTGTAGTCTGTCCTTCGTGAAGATAGACCATATGGGGGTGGTTGGTTTATACAGCATAAATCTCGCAAGTTGCTCCCTCCTTTTTAGTGATATAGATTGCAGAGCTATTTTGGGATTGCTCTACTTTGGGACACACACATTTTTTCCTCATTTTCCCAGGCACAGGGACAGCTGGGTGTAAGAAACCTCTACACAGAGGTAGAGAGAAAGTTTATCATCCTTTCAGTTTACCCAGCTGTTGGCACTGCCTTGCTCACTCCTGCTGAGAAAGCACGTGGGGCTCATAAAATCTGCTCCATGGATCAATTCCACAGCTTGCAAACCTGCATCAGGCCCATGAAGTAGGCAGGATTGCTGTTAATATGACCCGGCTTTTGGCAATTGGGTGCCAGGAAGTTCTCACACTCCATCCCACTCCCTTTGAGATCAGATTAGAGCCATTTTACTGCCTATACCCTCCCTGGTCACAGTGACAAATCTAGAGGTTGCTGGAGGGGGGAAGACAGCAAACACAGCTGCTAAATGTCATGTGTCTGTCAGCATACACCTGCTAATGAGGCTGACTCTTAGAGGAACCCAGTTTATATTTATCATAGAAATGAGACTTTAGTAGTGTGGATGCTGTAAGGGACAAATGCATCCCAGCAGCTTGGCCACCTCAGGCATGACCAGCTCTGCCAGCAGCCACAGCCATGCCACCTCACCCTGGGGAGACCCTGTGACATTGCAAGATGAAGCCAGAAAGACAGGTTCTTCCAAAAACCCTATGTCACCCACCATGGCCTGGGCCAAATGCGTAGATATCTCTAGGGAGGCCAAGAGGTATCATGCGTTCAGAAGTGATACAGTTCTTATTTAAGGACTGGGTTTCCTCCCAGCTTTATGGTAATTTTGTCAGGTTGTCTATGATTGCAGCTGAAAAATTGTTCTCTGAGTATCCCAGGATGCTTCTGGTCCCCCTTGCGCTGTGAATTGTGTTGGTAATACTTGGTGGGGCAGATTAACAGCAATGGCACAGCTTTGACTTTTTGTCCCATGAAATCCCCAAATTAATAGACTATATCATAACAAGCCTGTTCCTAACGAACACTGAGGGAGGTGGGAGGTGGCTGTTGTGGCTGTTTGTATTAGGGATTATTTATTGTGATGCAAGTAATTAATCTCTTTTTGTACCTGTGGCTAAGAAACTTATTTTTCACTATGCTGCTATAGTTTTATATAAATTGTGTAAAAAAGTGGTCAGAAAGAAAGTGCTAAATGGTGCAAATGGTATGTTTGTTTCTTTTTTTTATTTTGGTCCAAAAATTGTACACAGAAATTAAGAACAAAAGTATCCTCTGTCTATGCTTGATCCTCAGTTCTTCGCATTTACTCATCTCTTATATCACACACCAGTCGACTTACCTTACAATCAGATCTCCTTCGATGGGCTAACTCAGTATTTCTTGCACATATATACAGAAAATACCAAGGTAATCTCTATGCTGTTGCAATCAGCTGCAACAAAGCTTCTTATTGCCTTTTTACAGAAGTTTATAGCTTCCTGGCTCAGAAAGTTCAGATTTATTGTTGCATATTTACTGGCATGTGAATTTATGAACATTCAGCTCTGAAGCCTGGTGTAAACATACCAGGTTTGTCTTCTTACATGATGTTGCCCACAGTTTTGGAGCAGAAGTTGCACAGTGTGGCACAGAATAATCACACAGGTTTCACCAAGCTGGTACAAGGAAGACCTGCTCTCCTTGCATCCGAGGAAGCAAGCAATGATGGCTAAGATGCCCCTGCTGAACTCAGAAGAGAAAAAATCTAAAGAGAGAAATACTGCATAAAATTGAAATATAACAAACCCCTGATGCAAATCTTTGTTTAGAATAGGTTTTTAAAGTTGTGAATTACTGCTGACTTATCTCTCTAAAAAAGTGAATTTATTTATACTAGTTAATGCTGTTAGAGATTTTTTGTATGCAATGTATTTAGCCTTTCAGGAGGCTTTTGATAAAGTCACTCTGTGAAAAGGTATTAAGTAAACTTGTTAACCAGGTAGTGAGAGGTAAGCCTTTTAGTGGATCAAAAATTGGTTAGGAAGCAAAGGCATGACTAAATTGGTCATTTAACCTTGCTGTCACAGGATCATTAGCAGCATGAATAGAAAGGTTTAGTGAAACTGATGTTCAAAACACAGCCCTAAAAACCTGTCAAAATATATTTTTATTATCATTTGCATCCATGTATTAATTCTTTAAAATGTTAGTATGTCTCTTCTATGTCCAGCCAAAAGCCTTCTGTACTGACACCCTTGATACCCTTCACAAAGGCGAAGGGAGCCAGGGATGGATATTAGGAGAGTTTGTAGCTCAGAAGTGGTATTATTTTGTTTGATAATCTGTTATGGGTTCATCTTCAATGCACATTGCTGTTGCTTTTAAACTCACGTAAAACTCCTGGAATCCAGGAATCTTGCAAGGAGTTTCACAGATCAAGTCTATCCAGACTAAAGGACCATCTCATTTTGGCATTGTGAACCTTCTATCTGGTTGCTTCATTTAATGTCTCCTACTTGTTGTATTTGAAAACACAATGAAGGATCATTCCCTAGTACTTACTCTCTGTCACTCATTATTTTATCAGCTGCTGTAGTATCCCCCAGTCAGGTGATTCCTTTTCAGGCTGGATGATGCCAGGCTAATTAATCATTTCTCTTACAGAAGCTGTTCCATAACCATTGTCATTCTCAGAGTAATCCTTTCTCTGGATCTTTTACAGCTTTGCTACATCTTTGTTGAAGTGGAGGGACCAGAAATGCCCACACTATTCAGGATGCAGGTGCACCATAGGATTACCTAGCTGCAAAATTACGTTTATGGTATTGTTTCTGTTCACATCTCCTCATAGATGTGAACACTTAATTTCCTTTATTGATCACAATTGGGTACTGAACTGACATTTTCACTGTTATAACACCATGATCTCATTGCTGGGTAGTAATAGTCAGTTCAGCACGTGGTACTGCGTGTATAAATTTCTTTCTGGTTAATCCCAAGTGCATCACTTCCAATTCTTCTGCTCTGAAGTTCATCCACGGTATTATCACTCAGCCTTGTATGGTACTTCTGCAGTTCTTCACAGCTGAACTTTGTTTTCACTACCCTGATTAACTTGGGGAAGCATTTGTGTATTATACCATATCAATAGCCATGTTATTTTTCATGTTTTTTTCTAGTGCTCTTTTATTCAAACAAGATAGCATATGTAAGAAAGTACATTTACAGGAAACAAAAAATCAGAAACCGGATGCAGACTAGCCGCATGAAAACATGAGAACAATATAGTTCATATATTAAAAAATTATCAAATCATCAATGAGTCAAAAAAATCATAAGCTAAAGATTGAGAGGTAGAGTTTAAAGCAACGTGCGTGTTCAGCCACTTACTTATATCCTTTGATATGATCTTTAAACCATAGATTTAAGTTCTGACCTAAAAGGGGAGACATGGCCATTTAAACATATAATTGATTGCTCAACATGCCTGTTTTCAGAGGAGTCATCAATAATCACCTAACCTATTGTGTTCATAATTTACCTCTTTAATTAATTGAGTTTTTTGGATCAGATTTAACTTTTCTTACAGGCCCTGGTATCCTATCCTAAGGATAAAAGTGTCAAGCCTGAGGTAATCTCTTTAAGAAAAGCCTGAGGGACTGAAACATCATTTTCCTTTTTGCTTGTTTTTTTTTGGCATTAGCACTTGCAAGTAAAATGAAAGACTTGATTTGAAATTCAAGGCCAGATCTTAAGAGGTGGTGGGCCCTTGCATATCCCAGTGGCTTCAGTGAGATCAGTGCATTTCAGGACTCATTCCCAAAACTGGATTTGATGCATTATTTTTGTTTTGGTATAGCTCCGCTATGGAGTAATCCACTGAGAATGTACTGCCCTTTTGGAGAATACTTCTGGTTTCATGTACATATTTGTCATTTTTTTCTTTGGCCTTGTCAAACTGAGCATGTTATTTTGTTGTTTGATAAGACATACATCACTTTATGAATTAACCATTTATACATGAATCAGAATATAGGCTGGAAAGTATAGATAGGGCCTTCTTCCAGCAATACTCTAAAAGACTTCATATATTTTTGACATTTCACCCCCTAACCAAGCCCCCATTAAAGGAATTAGTCCTAAAATAATTCATAGCATTGGCATTGAAACTGTCGTCATACTTCAGAGCTAACACTGTGATGGAATAAGTTCTCAGCAGTCTGCCAATCCACAGTTCTTTTGGAAGACTTTGCTTTCTGGAGATTAGAAAGAAGTTGTTTGTTTGTGTCTTTATTTAATCAAAGAAAGCTTAAGTTCTGCAAAAGTTGGTGAGGCTGTCCAGCAAGCTTTCTATTAGTCTAGATTTCCTATTTACAACTGGCCAGCAGATAGAAAATATAACGAAAGCCTTCATCTGGACAAGTCAGTGTTTTGACTTACATGAAAACCTTTAAGGAGCTGGGTTTAAATCAGAGAGCAGGGGAGTAAGGGGTAATGCATCTAAACCTCTTTATTAGTTTTCTTCTTTCCCTATGCTACTTGCATGCAGAATATTCCTGCATAAACATATTCCTTATAGGGATATTCTGTGTAGAGTCTCAGTTACTGGCTATTGAGTCTCACTGGCATTTGCCAATATATTCAGCTGTAAGATGCCATTGACCAGTCCTAGACTGGACCAATAATGTGTGTAGAATTTCACATGCCTTTTATGATATTTCCAGTTTAAAACATTTTGAAGAATTCAAGCTTATCTCCTCAGAATATTTATAAGACAGATCCATGAGGGAATTCATCCTGTTCTGTGCAATAGTAGCAACATAAAGCAGCCTTAAAGTCAGCTTAGGCACCTCTTTGAGGATTTCTCTGACATACAGAAATCCTGCAGTAATGGCTTTTTCCCATTCCCTCACTGCAAGTTCCACTTTAAAAATGTTTGTACTGTATGACTACTGGAGAGGAACATACTGCAGGTTTCTGTGCCCCAGGTATTACCTACCATCATCAGAAGGACTTCTTGTGGCTCTTAAGAATCAGCAATACCTCAAGGCAGCCTTGAAACTACTTTAAATTACCATGAAACCCAAAGGTCAGCCCCAGGATCCTGAGGTTTGGAGATGTGCTTCCCCTCCTGTCATTTTCACTAGAACTTGTTCCATATTACCTCCTTTTCTGAAGCCATAGCTCAGTGATTCTAGTTTAGTTTTGCACCCTGATAGTAGACAGGTTTTTTTTTTTCACCCCCATCATCAGAGGAGATGGAGAGTGATTTTGATTAATGACTTCATTGTCCCCAGCCAGCAAGAGACTTGCCTTTTTCGGTTTGCATCAGAATGGATGCTGAACACTGTAAGTCTCTAACTGGCAGCAGGTTTCACCTGCTGAGAAGCAAGGAAATTAGTCAGAAAAAAAAAAAAAGTCACAAAATAATACTGATTTACTCTAACTTGAACTAGAATGTCAGTGGATGCAAAAGTTTTCCAAAGCTTTCCTAGACTTTTTTCCTAAACCTATATATGCAAGAAAAAAAAATGTTTTTGAGAATCAGTATTATCTTAACAATCAAGTAAATCCCAATTTAATTTTTTCATTTGTCATTTATCTGTGTATTTTTAAGGCTGGGGAGAAGAGAAAGGGGTGTGAATTTCCAATAATATTAGCATTAGGGTATTTTCATGCCAGGCTCTAATCTTCTCCCAGTGAGAAGACTAGGCCTGTCTTGGGAATTTTGGAAATACTGGCTTATTGGTATTTGTAGAGGACTGTAACATAAAATGTCATGAGTATTAATTCCTGTCACTGGTCATGACTAGATCCTTTAAACCTCAGCTAGATCTGCTCTTCACAGCAAAGGAAGAACTTCTTAGGGACATGACAATAAACAGCAGCCTTGACTGTAATGACCATGAAATTGTGGGGCCTAAGGTCTGAACATAAGCAAAGAAGGAGTGTAGCAGAATATAGACCCTGGACTTCAGAAAAGAAGAATATAATTCCTTAGAGGAAGCAGCAGGCAGAATCACATGGTGGGATCATGACCAACCTGATTACCTTCTCTCATTAAATTATTGGATTTGTGCACGAAGTGAAAGGCATGATATTATTTACTTTGCCTTGCAAGGCTTCTGACATGATGTCCCGCTGTACTTTTGTGTCTAAGTTAGGACACTATGGTCTGCATGTTTGGACAACCAGACAGGTAAAAAAAATGTGTGCAGGGCTGGGCTTAGAGGGTAGTGCTTAATTGGTCACCTACTTCTAGTCCACCTAGAGACTTGTTACAAGTGGAGTAATGCAGACATGTGAAGCAGGACCTGCTCTATTTAACTATTTTACCAGTGACCTGAAGGAGGTGGTAGAGTTCATCCTGATCAGTTTTGAAAATTAGACTAAGTTGGGAGAACCCTCAAGAGCAGAGCTGCCATTCAGAGTTAATTAGGAAGGCTGGAAGAAAGGACCAACAGGAACTACAAAAAAATCAAGAACAACTGCCAAGTTCTGCCGTTGGGAAGGAAAAGGCCAGGGAGGAGCTTTGTGGGAAAATCTCTGCAGGTCTCAGTGGACAGTGAACTGCATATGAGACTGCAGTGTGGTCTGGAAGCAAAGATGGTCAAAAACACGCTGGGCTGTATGAGCAGGAGTGCAGCCAGTAGATTGAGGGAAATTGTCATCCTCCCAACACAATACTTGCTAGACCACATTTAGAATACTGCATAAAGTTTCGCTCCCCACCCTCCAATACAGGAAAAGCATCAACAAGATGAGGCAAATTTGGTGGATGACCACCAACATGACTGGTGTCTGGAGCACTGTCAAATGAGGAAAGCGTGAAGAAGCTGGGCTTGTCCAGCCAGAAGATGAGATGGCAGCAGGAGGTTGGACAAGAGATCTCCCTTACAACCTCAATTAGTTTGATCCTATGATCCTGTGAAATAGGAGAAACTTTTCAGTGATTTATGAGAATGTGACAGAGAAATCTATGATTATCAGAGTATCAACAGCACAAAACCAAAAGTAAACTATTTTTGAAAGTACTGTTCAGTTTGTCAGGAGAAACACTGCATCTTGTGTCCTTACAACATTTTAGCATATATACTTCAGGCTAGTCAGGCTACTTTCCATGACTTCTGCTGTGCTATGAGCTCATTCTTCATAGGTATATATGGAAGATGTGAATGGTTAAATGGATGTTCTTCTAAATATGTACAAATTAATTTACATTAATGATTAGAACTCCAACAGAAAAATGTCACACTCAAGAAGTAACAGCCTACAAAGTCCATAGTGAATAGAAACCTTAATTTCTCTCTGCCCTCCATGACTTCCCTGCTACCTGTAAATATTCACCACCTCAAGAGAATTCACACCTAAAGTTTTAGAAAATAAGCATAGACCAGTGTAGGAGTCAGTGGTGCATAGATAAAAACCATTAGCCTTTTTCTGGGGGGGTGATATGTGATCTTCAAGAAACTTGTTTGAAGGGTACAGAGCTGAATCAAGCGCTGTTTGGAAGCAACTACAGGTCAATGATATCAACTAGTTTCCATCTAGTTCTAGTTTTCTTCTCTTACTTTCAAACAGGCAAATCATATGGCAGTTGTTTCCAAGAAGAAAGTGTATTTCTGCCTGTCTCATTTCATGAAAGCTGAGTCAATTTTAATGAGCAAATGTTACATCAATTTGATCAGGTTTTCAGTTAAATCCACTGCGTTGGAAAGATTCATTACACTAAGGAAATAAGGGCTCACAGGAATTATCGTATTGGAGACAAACTAAAACAAGATCTTTTCACGTATTGGTTTTAGTAGCTGGCTTTAAAGAAGCTGCGAGAGTACTGCCTATAATCAGCAAATATGGGAAAATCCTTCCTGAGACAAGTATTTCCTTTTAAGGTCTGTTTGCCAAAAAGTTGTTTATTTGATGCTTAAGGAGCCCAGCTCCTTTCCATTATCCTATTCTTCATTTTCAGTACTTCCATTCTGAACTTTTCAGTAATACCTCATGATAATCAGGTTCCCAAATTAATGGTACCTTGTTTTGAAAAGGTAACCTTTTTAACAGCCTGGTATTGCCATATTTAAGTTTCGTCAAATATCTCCTTTGAACTATGATCAAACAACATAAATAAAAGTTTCCTGTCCCACATATGCCATTCATTATTTGTGTATTTTTTAGATGGTCCCTCTTCTACAAGGCAGATATTATCTCTATGTGTAATCCTTTTTCACATTCTGTTACTATTCTGTTTTCATCTTCCTTCTCATTTTCATTGTTTAAAGCCAGAATTCCCACCACTGAATACAGTATTAATTTGAAGCTCTATTGCTGATTTATATAAATACATAATAATATTTTCTTGATCCTTTTCGTTGTGGATCCAAAAGTGTTTTCACCACTTCTGATCAGTATAAAAAAACACTGAAATATTCTGGAATTTTCTAAGTGACCTCAATTGTACTTTGTGAGAGTCATACTTATGTGTACTTAGACACAGAGTACTCTACTACTTCAGGTATAATAAAGAAATAGTTACAGTATTAAGAAATAACATAGAGTGATTGCAGACTTATAAATGGAGGAAATCTCTGTTTCACATTTAACATGAATAAAACAAAAAATTTGGATAAGTATCTTGACATTTGGGAAGAGTAGCTGAAACATTTCCAAAGTTTCTGAATTTACCAAGTCTGTAAAACTTGTTAGGAAATGAAGTAAAATCAGGATTTTTTTCTTTACTTTTGTAGAGTTCCTTTTGCAATTCTGTTTGAAGGGTCTTCCACAGTACTAAGATACTTGGTCATCTAATGTTGGGTTGAGCAAGAAAGAAGAATTATTTTAGAGGATATTAAGCAGACTTGATCAAAACTAAATATTCCATATTCACTATGACTTTTGGGCAAAGATGTAAAGTGGGTATATGTCACTCAACCAATCCATATTTTCACAGTTGAAAAAGATCTTTGTTTAGAAAGACTTAAGCTAAACTGTTATTGTACTGATATGTAATAAATGTTACAGTTTATATTGTAAATATTATAATTATAAATTTAATAAATATTATAATAAATATTACACATATTATAAATAAATAAATCTTAATAAATTATAATCTATTACTATCCAGACTTCCTGAAGTGGTCATGAACAGAGAAAATGCTAAAGCTCTTGTTTGAGGGAGAGTACTCTGAAATCTGCTTTTGTTTTTTAGGTCTGACCTGCCATTTTTTCATTATCTAGAGGAAACTGTATTCCTTGTATGTGGAGGTGAAAGGAAAACCATTTCATAAAAGAAATAAGCACTTTGGGGACATTGGAGCAATAACAAGGTCTTCTACCATTTCTAAAACCCATATTAGCTATTAGTAACTCGTATGGCCATGGGAAATCACTTTGTTCATCTTGCTGTTTTGTTCACATTGAACCATTTCAGAAAAAAACAGGGAACTAGAAGCCATAGGAGTGCTAGAGTCTTAACTTACTTACACAAATTTACATAACGAAACTGTACCTACATAATGGCTGAGGTCTTTGACCTAGGTTGGAGTCTGACGCTTTGTTTCTTAGCTTCAGAAATAGTGGCAAAAGAGGAAAAAATGTATATACAAGCTCTAAAAGCTACAAGAATACCAAGAGTCAATCTGCCTACAATTCACTCTGGTTCAGGATGTTTTTATTACTCAGCTGTTAGTCATGACTATAAAGTAGTTGAGTTCTCACAGCTCTCACACACTATTTAGACAATGAATGAATATGGCTGATAGAAATTCTCCACTGTGTGCATCATGTACTTAATTTTATTTGTCTTCTTCAGCATGAATAAGGTAATATTTTGCATTTTATTTTAAGGCATATTGTACTGAATGTTGTTCTTAGATCTTTTGGGGGACTGTAAACTACTCCAAACAATTTCTGCAAGCAGCACAACAGGCACTATGTATTTTTCCTTGGGATATGAGGAAGAAAAATGAGGCTATTCATCACACGAGATAGAAGATTTAATTGTCAGGGATTGCTGGAGGTGAGCTAGCACTACATTCATACTGGCCATAAATGATAGAATCACAGGGAATTTAATTAGAAGGACCATGCATAAGGTGATGGATATTATGGAAAATGAAAGAACGCGGAAGCTATTTTGAATGACACCCAAATGGTTGCCATGATTTTACATGCAAGGACTGACCACAAAGGCTGCCTGAGAGAAAGTTTAGACAGCTTTTCTTCTAGAGCAAGATTTCACTATATGATAATTAAACTTCCTTGAAAAGTAAAGACATGAGAGGGGGAGATGAGATGGTGCAATATGCACATCCATACATAATACACCATTACTGGTGATTAGCTTGTTATATTGTTATAGCATGAGAAATCCCCTAAGAAGACACAAAGAACGCTTTGCTATTGATGTTGAAGTTAAAGCTAAAATGAGAAAGTTGGAATCTTATAACTGTTTAGCCCCAGGTTTTATCCAACTTCTGCTTCTAAATGGTGATTGTTGACTTCCAATCTGTAGAACAAGCACCAAGGTCAGTGTTGCATTCACATGCATAATGCTCACAGTAGTCAATGTCTTGAAATTGTGTAACAAGGATGAGCCGATCGCTACACGTATAAATATCTAAAGGCATGTTGACATTGATTCATCTTACAAATAAATCTGTAAATGAAACTCCTAAGTTTCATTATAACATAACTCCTAAGATATGTTGTAAGCTGTGTCTGTCATGATGCCAGCTGAAGTATTGTTTCTGCTAAGCTGGGAGGTGTATACTTTGAATTGCATTTGAGACAGTGAAACCCAGTGATTAGAGGTGGCTGGAGCAATTCCAGATGACCCTTGCCTTCCCTCTGCTCTGCAAGGTCATCTGCCCAGGTTTTTGGAAGACGTGATGGGAGATGTTTGCTGCTCAAAAGCTATGATACAGGGCAGCTCTTTAAGCAGATTGCTTCAGGGACCTCAATGCTTTCCTGTTCATGCTGTTAGGGAGACCTCTAGGAGGATAGCTTTGGGTGAGAGTTGCTTGTGAAGAATCTTCTTGTTGGTTTGTTTTCTGGCAGTTGTTCCTGATAAGAAGAAATCCACATTTCAAAATGCTGAAATCCTGCACAAAATCAAATTTAATTTCAGCACCCTGCTCTCTTGATGAGAAGGTGCATTCATAAAGGGCTTCCAAATTACAGAAAGGAAGAAAGCACATTGTCACAAGAATGACTTTCAAAGTTTAAAAATTGCTTTCTGAACCTGTTTGAGATTGTCAGCTAATAGGGTAGCTCTGTTTCATAACTCCTTTATTGCAATGCACAGCTGGGTGAAAATCCACCTCAAACAATACTTACTTTTGTTTTTCCTTATTTATCATCATATCATTACTTTTTACTTTGGTTAGCAGATGTGTTCTGACATCTTTTATAATTTGCATATTTGTTAATTTATCTGGCAGAAAAGTCAATGTACTGTACAGTATGCACTTCATATTTAACACTTACATGTATGCAGCATATGCAATAGGAAAACTTCCTCTGATATCCCAAATACATATTGAATGCACAAATTTAACATACTTTTTAAAATTCATATATTTGGGCTTTTCTTTTGTGCCATGCAAAAATGTCTGATTATTTAGAGCACAGCTCAAATCCAAGGAGGAGTCATTTTGAGTCTACAGTATAAACTCATAGCATTCAGGCTGTGGCTATGATAAACAAATCAGTAATTAATTGGGCATTCATTCAGTGACCTGTCAGCATTCAAATGCTTTAATTACATGGAGAAATGGAGGCAAGTAATGAGGGCCAAATCTGTATCCTTTTCAATTCAGTGGCAAAACATTCACTTGCTGCAATAAGATTTAGTCCTAAATGCATGACAGCACACCATAGAAGATGTCGTCTCCACCAACTGTGGTTCAAGTGTATAATACCGATAATGTCACTGGCATTGTATCTTTCGTTAAGGAAACAATGATGCTCTTAGGAAGCTTTTTGTCTGCTCATGCATACAAAACAGGCAATTTTCATAAGGTATTAATTGCAAATTATCTAGTATAAATGAGGGTCCCAAAAAGAAAAATCTAGTTTTTACTCTATCTGCTATTTATTTCATTATTAGTATTCTTCATTGTTTTGCATATGTGGTACACGTGAAAGGAAATACCATATCCTTTGTCAAACAATCACACTTTAAATATGCAGGTGTACACATACCTGGAGTTTTTATTCTGTTGACAAGTTTTTTCATAAGTATTCAAACATATATATATCTAAATGTATGATAGAAGTGTGTGTCTACCAGTTTTCTTCTATATATTTTGGCCAGCTTCAATTTACACACATAGATAAACTGTGTTAAAAATTTCCACACTAGATTAAAGTGCTGGTGATATATTTTAAGTGTGGGGTTTTTTTTCTTTTAAAGGTACTGTATGTAGCTCAGCACCTATTTGTTGCTATCTAGCTAGCATTAACTTTGCACTTGAAGTGTAGGTTTGAACCATTTTTTATGAAAAACATAGACCAATTTTAAAAATTGATATATCATTTGGACACTCTTTCAAATTCAATTTGTCTATTCTTCCACAAGTGATTTTAGTTTCACTAAAGTGAAAACTTTTCACTGAAAGTTTTTAGTCCCGTCGGAGGGACCGATTGCTGCTCAGGTTGCTCTGAGTCAGTGGGTGGTGAGGAAATGTATTGTGCAACACTGTTGTTTACCAGCTTTTTCTTTTTTCCCCTTTTAGGTTTATATCTCTCTCCTTGTTATTCCTCTTATCATTATTACTTGTAGTAGTAGTATTAGAATTACAGTGTACTTTATTTTAGTTATTAAACTGTTCTTACCTCAACACATGGTTTTACATTCTGATTCTCCTCCCCATCCTGCCTGGGAAAAAAGGAAAGCAGGGGTGAGTGAACGGCTGCATTGTACTTAGTTACCAGCTGGGTTTAAACCATAGCACACACAAAGGTATGTGCACTAGCTTTGAATGTGGAATATACCTCTGTCTTAGGGAATCATAAACATCTAAGTCTTTTCCTCCACTTCCTTCTCCTCCTGGCTGTTAGAAGCTGCCTTCTCATTTTACAGCCTTAATATATTTATATACAGTTTTCATTCTTGTGATTATATTGTTCTCTTTCTTTTTGCTTCAGTAGCATTTTCCCTTTATGTTTTTAAAACTATATTGACCTTTATTTAAAAAATGAAAACATATCTTCCATTAGCTTTCGCTTTGTAAGTCTAAGCCACTGCAGGTCTCCTGTCAAAAGTATGGTTTCTGTTCCTCTGAACATCTAAGTGTGTTCATCCTGGCTGAACACAAATTAATCAATTTGTATAATTTTTTTCAGATGCAGTCTCAACAGTACAGAAGCATTGATACTTCTCAATTCCTACCAAAAATACCCAATATGACATATTTGGGGATTATGTTTGTACTTTTCACAACTAAATCAATCTGAAGTTCACAGGCTTACTGTGATCAACTGATATATCCAGGGTATTCCCCTCTTCTGTCATTTCAAAATGATAAATTGTCATCCTATAGGAGGTTCTTGTTATTAGTCCTGAAGTACACGACTTTGCAATCTGTACAATTATACCTCATCCCTTCTTTTCTAGTTCACTCAACTCTTCCAATATTATATTCTGATCCCTCTTTAAATTATTGTTTCCAGTGCTTTGTTGCTGACTTTTTTCATTCTTCTTCAAGTGACTGACACAAGCCCTCAGTCCCTCCCCACCATATGCCTTACACAGCTCCTAATAACTGTCGCATTGAAGGAGATGTCTGTTTCATCTAGATTTTTTCCAGAAGGAATGTCACAAGCTGTCTTAAATCGGGTCAAACAAACTTCATAACAGCTTCCAAACAGCTGACTCTTCAAATATTTTCAGTTTCAGAGTAGCAATTCAACTATATCAACACTAAACGCCTGAAAGACAGACATTTGCAAACTCCTTAATGAATTCCATTCCTTTCTTTTTATAGGCTCATTACTAGAATGCACTCCCATATCCTTTTCTGGGCCTCAGTAAGGTTTTGGTTTTTTTTCTAGTCCTTCCCACAAGTGCCCCACATAACTTCTGTACATCAATGAGAGTCACCTTGGGTGCCGTGTTCAGTTTTGGGAGGTCTTTATTTTCTTCCATTTCTAAGAATCACCAGCTGGGAGCAGAGCTGTCTTATCCATCTGTGAGCAGAGCAACTTCCCACCCCTGCTGAAAGCAGTGGTCTCACCTCCAGAACTGCTAAATAACACAGAGTTCTTATGACTATGGCAACTTAAAAAGCCCTAGCATATTTTAAGAAGAGATCAGTATCTGACAGGCATAAAGTACTAGGGCCAGAAAGGGTGATAGTCAATACGGTCAACTGAGCCAAGCCTTACAGCCATGGTGACTGGAGAAGTTTGCCACAGCAAGGAGACCCTGGCATCATCCCTGAGGATACTTTCAAACTCCACAACATGCATATGAAATTGTTCCATTTGGCTCTGGAACTGAATAAATCTCTGCAGAGTTCATCAAACACCTACTTAGCACCAATCCTATTGCCTGAGCAAGCTTACCAGAGCCCAGTATTTTGCGACTGCCTATTTAGCTCAGCTGACCTATTACCTTATCTGCTCAGAAGTAAAGAACTAGAATCAACAGTTCTTGAGCTCAGATAACTACCTGCTCTCCCCACTTGAGGTTTGATTTTGTTTTGTTTTCTACTGAATGCCTCCAAATACTCCTTGAGAAGCCAGGGGCAGGTATACAGGCTCTCAGCATCCCTGTGTTTATCATATACCAGGCTACTGCACCATCTCTCAGCCTTGCAATGACTGGAAGATCTCTTTTTGTCATCTAGTCCTCTTTGGCAGATTGAGACACAAGTTTTTTGCTACCAAAGTGACAATCATGTGGCTTATACTCAATATGCTGGTAGAAAAAGCTCATATATTATCACATGCCACTTTCTAGCAGGGTCTACTACAATATCTATCTTAGCCCCAGTAAAGGAGGTTTTCCTTGCTGTAATTCCCGAAGATACCACTGATGGTCTGAAAGTCTCCATTTGAAATTATGAACTGCATTACTCCATGATGAGTGCACAACACGTACTGCCAAGGAAACCCTGTGCAAACTGCAATATCCACCTTCTTCAATCCCTAGAAAGAGACCAGCCAGTTCCTTTCATCAATAAACACGTAGAAATCATTGTGCTCCCTTGCTCTTGATTTCCCAGGCTCCATACCAAAAGTAAGAATCATCAAAACAATGTCACGTTAGTGCTAAGCTTTTTGCTGTCACAAATTCTGACCTCAGGTGTTTGAGACCTCAGTGAGGGCTGAATCTAAATCCTTCCTTTACCAGCTACTCCTTTGACCCAGGCAGCTGATTGCTTTGGACCAGTGGGTATCAGCACGGTGTCTCAAGGCTTATCCAGTCCACTGATCATCCACACAACTTACGGATTTTGCCCAGCCCTCCTGTGCTGCCTATCTTCAGGAGCCTGTGGTGGCCTGCAATGGCAGAACTTGTGCATGCTAGAAAAGACAAATGTTGATTGTAGTTCTCCACTGTTCTCTTCTGTCTCAACTGTTTTAACAGCAGCACTTTCTGTTAATCAAAGACTGACAGAGGCCAAATATCCGGCACAGACTTATGTAGCTTGGAAGACTTCTAATTACAAGATCCCTTTCTTAGTCATAACATGAACAAGTCTTTCTGTTGAGCAAGCATATATATTTGCACCTCTTAGTCTGCAAGATGAATGCTTCCACATCTCAGACAGATTTCCACTTTACCTTGGGTCAGAATCATTTCCTTTTTGGCAGGTCTTCCTATTTGACTTGTTTATACCATTGAATATACTCACAATGGTTTGGCTTCCGTACATGTCTACCAGATGGAAAGCAGTGTGATACTTCATTCCTGGTTAAGGCACTAAAATAAATTTGGTGCTAGGTGCTTTAGCCACGTGACTTTATGATGCCCTACCTCCACTATACAAAGTTTTTATACAGTATTCAGATTCTGGCTTAAAATGGCTATTGTATTTTACACCTCTGGATTGTAAATTAAGCTCACGTTCACAAACAGATTAAGAAAAATAGAATATGCCTGAGTCTTCAGACAGTCTGAAATGAGAAATGAGGATGAGCCAAACACCTCTGCTTTAGAACTACTATCACTTATGGTTGGTCTGCGAATATTATGTTCTCAACTGGGTCATCCAATATAACAACTTTCATTGATTTCCTACCTAATACATTTTGTAAGATGATCACCAAAGTGAGCAATATATGGATGAATGCAGCACTCATTGCAGTTAAAATCTCCAGATATCTGCTTTAACATAACCTGAAAGACTCTGTTTAGAAACTGAGGAGTTCTACAGATCATATGGACAATAATAGTCTCTCCCTTTGGAGATTTGTTAAATGCATACATATCATGCTTGCCAGCATCATCACTGTCTAAAAGCAGCAGATAAACAAGCATATTCTTAACAATTCTGTATTTACATCATAAATATGCTGTGCCTAGTCTGTCCTACTTCATTCTTTATTCCAGGTGTTACAATCAAGAGGTCTGAGGGACCTACCTAATGAGCACAGGTGGCACTGGATATAAAATAGTCTGCTATTTCTCTTTCGGAAATATAAATGGCATGCTAAGTTACAAAATAACCACAGTAAAATTTATGTAATTTATTGTCCTTTTTAGTGCCTCTTATCTTAGCATCCACGTATGACAATGGCTTCTAGAAATGACCAAAAAGAGGAGTTTTCGGTGTGGAAAACCTACCTCTGAATCAAAGTACATTCTTTATTTCAAGCATCACAATCACAACCATGTTTCTTTTTACCTCTAGCGTGCTTGTCTGAGATCCCTCACCCTGCTGGCAGGTGTTGATCCAGCTGGAAAAGCACAAATGGGTTTTTTTGCTGACTCAGTAACAAAGCCAGCTCATTATTCCACTCAGATATAAAAGAAATAAAGAGAAATTATGACAGAGTGGGAAGGTTTGGGTAGGCATGTCCTGAGGGAACAAGGCATGGGGAAAACCAAATCCAAGGAAAAGTTTCTTAGCAAAGTCTTTCAGGATGACCTTTGTGTTAATAAGCCAGGTTTATTAATGGAGAAATCCACTTGCCTGCACCCCAACATGCATGAATATTAGTCAATATTCTTTTTAATAGCTGCTTTCTCTTGCATGAATGTCTATCAGCCACCCATAATTCTCAGACAACATGTCTGCAGCCAGCTTTTGTGAACATGTTAATTAGGAAGTCTGCACCAGCTGAATTTCTAAGATGAACAGCAAATAGTACTGCTCGTGCACCCCACCCCCACTGCAGGCACCCAAACAGCATGGTTTATTCAATAGAAATCATACAGAGGAGAGAGACCAGGTAGATTTGGAACCTCAGAGCTGTAATACAAAACTATAAATCCTGCCTGCATGGAGAGCTTAAGTGCCACACTGGCATTCAGTGACAAACAGTGGTCTCAGATCTTGGATTTTATGGTTGCCTCAAGTAGCAAAAATGCTTCATTTCATAACGTTGCAGAGAACCTATTGGGCCCCAGCACATACAAATATGCTGAGGTGTAAGCAGAGAGGTAATTCATTCTGTACTCTCCAACAGGCAGAGAGGTAACCTGCCACAGATCATACAACCATGAATTAACTTTCCGTACCCCAAAGTAATCATTTGGGTTTATAGATAAAATTTTGGATTATAATTTATCTGCTTCTGCACAATTACTTTGACAAATTGATTTCTTGGCTATTAACAACACAACTAAATTCTTCTCAAGACGGGGCTGTTCCATGTTCAATGGAATTGATACCAAGGAAATAAAAACCTGTGAAAATTTGAATAGCTAAATATCGGCTTGTGAAAATGCTGGTAGTATAAGTGTTTGTATGGAGAATTAATGGTGACATGGCAGTATTGAATATATTGCAGTCACTATATATGTGTTTTAGGACAGAAGAAGGCATACAGCTTGAAGAAAGAAATGCATAAATATAGCTTTACATAAGATGGTTGCTCATGGTAAGGTAGGGTGAGAGCTTGTAGTACTGTGATTCTTTCATGGAAATTTGTCTTTAGGCTTTATGATGAGCAGGGTAAGAAACTTCTGATAGTGTTTTGGTTGGAGATGTCTGTTGTGCTAAGAGACTTTGTACTTGGCTCACTATTTGTGATTTTGATAGAATTAAAATGTGAAAAAAAAAAAGAAAAGCCAAACCAAAACTGTATTTCAGACAAGTAATGTAATAAAAAGTAAAGTCAGAGCAGAGAAGCCTCCTCCAAAGTTCCAAGCAATAATACCTCATTGCAAAGCTCTGCAGTTTTCTAGGAAAAGGTTATGTTCCCAAAACCAAAAGCCCAGACCTAATCTAAAAGTACTGAGCAGGGCTGGAGAAATAAGTACAGTGCATTCACAGATACAAATTGTCTGCTACTGTGTTATAATCTTCAACAATGTAAGTTTCTCACACACTGATACCTTGAGCAGAGCTTGCAGCTTGTTTTAAAATAAAATAGGCAGGGAAAGTTGGTGTTTTGCAGACACCTGCATGAGGTGCAGGGAGAGCCTTCAGTGGTTTCTTGTGCTTTTTATTCCCCCAGTAAGATACAGGGGGAAAGGGAATTGGTCATGTGGAGTACCACTGCAGTCATGTATGTTTGGAAACAGGGCTGCAGTTCTTCAAATCTGCCATTGAGAAGCAAGTAAATGATGGAAATGTTTTGTCTCTGAGATTCAAGCTTTCCTTTCTCCACTGCTGCTGACATCTGATGCCCCACGCGCTTTTAAGCACTTACCTACACTATTTTAGTATCATTTTTGCCTTCTTCTCTTACTGTCTCCTAAGCACACACATAAAAAGCTACAAACACAGTTTCCACAACCTGAGGAGTCCCTCAGAAACCATTTTCATATCAAGCTATCCTAAAATCTGTACCTTCTTGAGCAACTATTCACATGAAAAAAATGGGTATTAAAATTAGAACTGCTCAATCATAATAGAATTTCTGCGCACTAGTGTTTACTATTTCACCTTCATGTAATTCTTGCATCTTTATTTTCCTAAAAATTAAATCAAATCAACATTCCTATTTAGAATTTTTGAAAATTAAAATTATTCATGTATTTAGAAAGTCATCGGTTATCTCAGAGACCCACGTTCCCCTGAAAATTTCAGAATTTAAACAAATCTAAAAATCACTTCAAGTATCACCTCATAGCAGCCTTCCAGTATCTGAAGGGGGCCTATAGGGATGCTGGGGAGGGAATCTTCATTAGGGACTGCAGTGAGAGGACAAGGGGTTCAAACTTAAACAGGGGAAGTTTAGATTGGATATGAGGAAGAAATTCTTTACTGTAGGGGTGGCGAGGCACTGGAATGGGTTGCCCAGGGAAGTTGTGAATGAACACATCGCTGGCGGTGTTCAAGGCCGGGTTGGACAGAGCCTTGGGTGGCATGGTTTAGTGTGAGGCGTCCCTGCCCATGTCAGGGTGGTTGGAACTAGATGATCTGAAGATCCTTTCCAACCCTAACTATTCTATGATTCTATCAATTATTCTCTTTTACAGTTTATTACATATTTCTTACACCTGCCACTGGGGCATACATAGCAGAAAAAGTAAAAACACCCCATGAAAAATATGAGCTCCTCTCTCCCTCTTACCAAAAAAGTACACTGGGAAAAAATTTTTTATTAGATTTTCAGTTAAGTCTTTAAAAATATCGATGAACAAAAATCAGCATGTTTGGAATTTTTTATCCTCAGTAATAATGGGCCTAACATTTCTCCATCAGCATTGATAAGACAGTGTTCTGGGTTCAGTTACAAACAAGTGAACAAAGCTCAGCAAGCCCATCAATACCTTTGTCATAAGAAATGCAAAGAATACTCAAGTATGTGTTAAGAAACAATATTTTCTGTATACAGTATAATGTTGTTATATATATGCTTGAAATATGGTAAAATTAAAAGAGTATGTCTCCCTTAACCAGGAAAACGTTCACTATCTCCTCATCAGCATGACTACAAAAGGTTCATGAGTACAGCTTTTTAGGCTACAGCTGTTCAGGCTTCACACAATATCCCATTTAGGTTTCAAGAAGAACTTCTGGTGAAAACATGAATTTCCACAAGTTTTTAAAGTTGAGGGGCTTTACCCTCTTGGGGCTTTCTGAGAGGGTTTTTTGAGGGGATTGATTAGGGTTTTTTTAAGGAATCTGCATTTTAAAAGGTGTTCTGAAATATAGAGGAAGCCTCATCTCCACTTCTAAGAAGGAGCCAGAAATTGTACTACGGTTGTATGAGAAGAACTTCAACTTTTGTAGGGCATTTTATATTTTATTAAGAATATGAAAATTCTGAGTGAGAATGCAACTATTTTTGTCTGGAAAGATTTAAAACCGTTAGTGAGTTTGTGTCAAATGAGTAACTTTTCCCTAGAAACTAAGGCAGTGACTGCAGATACTTGTATTATTTGTTTGCTGTTTATCTTGGAGGCTTTGGTTTGGGTTATTTTGTTTATTTCAGATGGATTTCATTTAGTTAGGGTTTTTGGTTTTAATTTATATTGCTTTTCTCTCAATTGCACAGGGAAGGATTTTATTGTGGACAGTGATTTTTGTTTTTCTTTATGCACATACCAAAACCTTTTCCTTATGGTCATTTTCAGAAAAAATGAAAATAAAAAAATCCCCATATCCTGATTTACTGTGGTCCCTGTGACTTACCTGGGCACTTTTCCATGCATATCCAGAAAGGAAGGCACCCTTGCTTCTGGAAAATGGTCATAGTGCCTACTGCACACTCATTACTACAGCAATTCCTTAAAACAGTGGCAGATAAAAGAATTTTTCTTTTATTGAACTAAACGCTGGTTTTACATAGAATAGACTATAATTCAGAATCTGTAATGTCTACTGAAAGGTTAGACTCGTTACCATCCAAATAGGCTGAGCTAATAAAAATTATATTTGTTACAATCCAAATAGATTAACCAGCCTTAAGGGCTTAGCTATGTATCACACTTCTCAATTTTCTTATAATTAAATTAACATAAAACAGACTTGACAAATAAATGACTGTATCAGAAACAGTTAAGCTCTATTTAACCAAAATAACTATTCTATTTACATATACAGCAACCTGTGTCTATTCTGGGAGCTATAAGAAGCCTATCTAGTTAGCAAATGCTTGGGTGCTCACAGTTTGTGAACAGCCTTGGTCCCAGCCTTTCTGTGAACCACATATACCTCAAATGATAGATTTTGTGGTTTAGTTCCTGCACTCCCTGTTGGCTCCCTCTGAACCAGTTATCTCCTCTGATGCCCTGTCACACCTAAGCAATGGCCTTCTTATGCAGAGCTCAGCTTTATTCACTGAGTAGCCCTTTTGACTAAAGAATTTCAGTGGGATTATTTATAGAATCATAGAATCATTTAGGTTGGAAAAGACCTCTAAGATCATCAGGTTCAACTGTTAACCTAACACTGCCAGGTCCACCACTAAACTATGTCCCTAAGTGCCACATGTACATGTCTCTTAAATACCTTCAGGGATGGTTACTCCACCGCTTTCCTGAGCAGCCTGTTCCAATGCTTGACAACTATTTTGGTGAAGAAGTTTTTCCTGATATCCAATCTAAACCTCCCCTGGCACAAATTGAGGCTATTTCCTCTTCTTCTGTCACTTGCTATTTGGAGAAGAGTCAAAAACCCATCTTGCTGCAGCCTCTTTTCAGGCAGTTGTACAGAGGGATAAGGTCTCCCCTGAGCCTCTTTTTCTCCAGGGTAAACAACCCCAGAGAAAAACTGTTTTATAAAGTCAAGCACATGTGTAAGTGTTTGAAGGGCAGTGGTTTTAGTCTCTACACCACATTTTCCCCCTCCATCCATACATCCGCTACCCACATATCTAAGCTGAAATAAGGTCTCTGGTAACGTCTCTTAGATGACAGCAGGCTAACTATTTAATAGTTTTAGCAGTTCATTAATGAAGGCTGCATGCTTTATTCAGCAGCACTGACCTTCCTAAAAACACCCTGGCTCTCCATAAACTATGTCTCTACCTATTAGCTTTCTGGCCTTCTTTTCCCTCTCTTCCATTCCACTGTAAATCTTGAAACCATAATGCTCAGATCCTTAATTTCCACCACATCTCTTACTCTCCTCTAAAATGAATGCACAAGATGCAAATACCACTCCAGCTTATAGTCTCGTCTGTGGTCTCCCTGTTGGATGAAAGACCACAGGCATAACCTTAGTGGTTGGCAAGGCACTAATATGAGAGAGTGGGTCAAGATAGTAATTTTCCCTCTTGTTTCACTTGGGAGTGTGTTTGCACACATGTCTGGGGAAGGTTTTCCCTTGAGAAGGGCAGTTGGAAAGCTTTTCACAGAAGTTCTGTTTCCCTTTATGGTGTGGATATTAAAAACATATTATGACGCAGCATTAAGAAAAAAGCTTACAGAGACCATACCAGGTGTCTGCGATACAGGATGTGTTGGATGTGGGTCATGGTTATTTGAGATCTTTTTGTGTCACACTTTCACGTAGCAAGTAAAATAATGAAACTGATGTGTAACCTGGTTTTGCAAAAGCTCTGAAACTCTAGATGCTATGCTGTAATGTGTGTGTGGTTTGGCAAATGGTAAAGAGAATAGTTTCCACTTTCCATAAAGCCATGCAAAATCCACTTAAGTTTCTTAGGGCTTTGTGCTATAATTAACCATTCTGAGAGTGCTATTGTCTGCAGACTGTGTCTTTAAGCTCCTCTCCTCCCTATAGGACCTCACTCAGAGCAAAGGAGTGCAAATGGAGTTGAGATCAGCAAGCTGGATACTTACATGCTTCTTTTGCCACCACTTTTCTGGTACCGATTTTATGAACAATGGGCTACCTATTGCAGAAATGATCAGTATTGCACCTCAGGTATTCTGCCTAAATTACAGTTGCACTGCCTAGATCTAAGCTATAAATATCAATGTACATCAGAGAAGTTTGCTTTAAAAAGAAAGAAAAAGAGAAATGGATACTATTTTTAAATGCAGTCCTAGAATCAGGTGGCTTCATGCTGTTATGATAAGGAGCTGAGTGGCACCAGCTGAGAAGGAGGTCTAAGCAGCAGTATAACCTCCTTTCCCTGCAGCAGGTCTGATAATCAGGAACTTGTGCTCCGACGGGTGGGAAGGGAACAAGGTGATGATTATTGTTTTACTTTGGGCTTCATCTGGGGAGTTAACTGAGCTTTTGAAATTCAGTTCTCCAGAGTGCAGTCTTCTTGGCTTTCCTTTGTGCAGACTTGTAATAGTCTTTTAACATGACTCCTGCAAGGGCGCTTAGCAAGAAAGAGGACCAGAGCTGTTCCAGACTCTGAAAGGAGACCAGGTGACCCAAAAAAGCCCCCCTGTCCTGTAGGTTGTAGGTAACCCAGGGGCAGTCTGGAACAGAGCAGAGGCTGGGTCCTGTATGATGAAGGATTGATAACACAGTTTCTTAAGTTAGGATTCAAGGTGTGTTTTTCTATTGTTTGTTTTTTTTTTTCCCTCTACATGTGAGCTGTTGTGCCCTTATGGGGTTTGGTTTTGAATTGTATTTGAAGTATAGAAGATTCAGGACAACTGGCAAGGGTTACTGAAGTATGAACCCCTTAGAAGATGTTTTCTAACGCTCATTCTTGCTCAGCAATATGGGATTTACAAGGCCAGAGGAAAAATAAAAAGAAAGAAGAAAGGGGAGGGGGGGAAGTAGCAAAGGAGGGACTGTGAAACAATATCTCTTTTGTTCTGCAAGCTGAAAGATGTTGCAAACTGTTAACTCTTTAGGAGTTATTACGCATTGTTTCCTTTACATGCCACCCAACCCCTCCCTCAGCTATCCCTGGTTCTCTGCCTTCACCTTTGGTAAAGCCCAACAGTATCAGGGTTAAAAGCACAGCAGTACCATATACACAAACTCAGAGCTGCTCAGGAGCTGTACTTTGACTTCTGAGGTATTCTCTATGCTCCCTTTTCCTCAGCTTTATGTATTAAAGCTTATTTTTAACTAAAGCTATGATCCTAAGCTTCTTCACAGCCTCAACTAAGCTGTGTGATTCATGTTTCAAAGCCTAATATTTTAGCCTCAAAAGCAGGATGAAATACTGTCATTTGAGGTTTTTAATGACTATGGACTAGTACATGCTTTTTCAGCCTTTCCTCAAAGGCTCCAAATTAGAATAAAACTAATTTCCACAGCACATGTAAGCCAATAAAAAGAGTATAGCAAGAGGAGGATATGATGCTGGAAGAGAATAGCATGGTACCGAGGTTTGAGCTGAGTCTGTAGTGTATAATGATAAATAATGTACAAATATTATTACTGATATTATTATTCTGTAGTATTATTCTGTGCCAGCACTCTTTGCTGGTAAGTCAGTCCAGAATGCACAATTCTTCTGGGTTTCCTCTCCTTTGCATAGTCTGAATAATGAGGCTTATTTTGTGCAAGTTTTACCCCAGGGTTTCCATTCTCTGACTGGCAGATGAATATGTGGTTATAGCCTTCCACTCTGAGCCTATGGAGCCATCCACCTCCTTTACTGTGATGCTTTCTGTAGCATAATACTCGTGGTGAGGCACTGGAATGGGTTGCCCAGGGAAGTTGTGAATGCTCCATCACTGGCGGTGTTCAAGGCCGGGTTGGACAGAGCCTTGGGTGGCATGGTTTAGTGTGAGTGTCCTGCCCATGGCAGGGGGGCTGGAGCTAGATGATCTGAAAGTCCTTTCCAACCCTAACTATTCTATGATTCTATGTGGAGCTTTACAACAGAGAGGACCAGTGGTCATGGAAGCTTAGCTGGTAATCCAAAGCCCCTTGAAACCAAAGGGCACTCTTGCATTGGCCTCAGTGTGCTGCCAAAGTGCTGCCAAATTCTATTCTGGGAGGTAGAGGAGACTGAAAATTATGTGAGAAATTTAAGGAGGATGCAGGAATAGGAAAAATGGGTCAGAGAAGCTGGAAAAAAAGGAAAAAGGAAAGTGGGAGTGAGAGCTGGTATTTAATAATAAGGGTCCTCGAGGAATAAATTTCAGTGAGCACTGAGCAGCAAAAGTGAGGAGATGGCCCTGCAGAAGGAGACCAACACAATGTAATCTCCATAAAGGAATACAGATGAGACCTTTTCTGCACAAACCTGGAGGCAGAAAAATGAAAAATATTCCAGACTTCCCAAGATAAATTGGTGATTCAGTCTGAGGCATCCCTTCCTGTGGATTTCTCTTTCTGTTCTTGACTTTGTGGCACAAATCGGGAGTTGCTTAATTACCTACCTCAGCATGGGCAGAGTTAAAGAGAGAGGTCTTATTGTTTGCTGTCTTATCTTCAAGAACCTGAATAATAATATTTCTGATGATGCAGCAGGCAAAGAACAAGAAGATACTCAGTGTTTTGCAGCTACTTTTTCATGGGCTGCCACAAGGAAGCAAATACTGCAGCCAGAAGAGTGGCAGAGAGTCATTTAGTCACTTGACTTGCCTTTTTTGTACATTGCCATAGAAAAAACAGAATAGATCTGTGCAGAAATGGCATCTAAAGCACATATATAACAGAAGACATTTGATTTGCAGAGGATGTCCCTTGGGAGTTCAAGGAGCAAACATACAGAGGTCTCTATCAGTAAAGAAATCAAAACAGTTGACCAGGTGGTTGGGGTGTTCCTTGAGTTCTGCCAGTGCTGTTCTTCTGATATAACTGTGGTCTACAAACCCACTATACCACACTCAATGTGTTGCTGGGGTTGTTGTAAGCAAAAACTGAGTTTTCCCAGGCAGTGCTGATCATCAGGTTTCAATGATCGACAATAAAATCATAAACACTTTATACAACAGAGGCATTAAGGTCACAGTAACTTTTTTTTGGCAGTTTTTTTTAACATCTAAATATTGCTCTTTACTGTGTTAGAGAGAAGTTACAGTTAATGAAGAACAAAAAGATCTAGAATTTTTTTCAGTTGTATGAAAACATAAGCATATCTTAGTTACAAGGAAAGAAAAAGCTGTGTGAATTATTTACTATGAGAAATGCAAAGAACAACACTGAGTATAAATAATATGTGCTATTCAAATGCAATAGAAGCCAGGAGAAGGTGGGTACTTGCATTTAAAAAGTTATTGTATTCATGGCTTCATTTATTTTGGTGGTAGAACGTAAAGAACAAAATAAATTAGAACCAAAAATTGAGAGGATGGGATTAATATACAGCAGGGCTGTGAATGATTTGTTTCTCTTCCCACAATGCCCCTCTCCAGCTTATCTGAACAGTTAGCTATGTTTATTTCCATAAAGAATGCATTTTATTCTGAAGAAAGCTAGGATGTGCTTTTTAAAATAAAGCAAAAACTTTATTAAAATTCAAAAGAAAAGTAAGCAGAGATGATTTGAGAAGCTTTATTCATTTATTTGGGCAAACACTGCTAAAAACATTTAAGTGCACTGCGTGTTTAAAAAGTAATAAATAGCTATTGTGCTTACTTCATAAACTTGTCAGAGTGTCTTCATTTTATTTTCCTGAACAAACTGAATTTCTGTACTGCTCATCCCCAGCCAGTTAATAAATACATCACCCTAAAAAGTGCTGTGGTATTAAATTTACAGCAGATAAAATATGGATGAAGTTGCTGTGCTTCAGGTACGTCAACTGTGATTTAATATCTCTGACTACCCTTATGAGGAGTAAAAGATTACTCGGCAGCTCCAACAGCAAGATACTGACCTTTGCTCCCAAGTAACAGCCACTCAGCAAATAGTACCAAATGAAGAAGTAGAATAACATATAGATTTGCCATAAGAAAAAATTGATCTAAATCCATATATCAAATCTGCTGATCAGAGCTCTGCAGAAAAAGTACCTCATAATCTTTAGTGTGGAATTGCAGAAACTTTTGGTGGAAAAGAAAATGTGGGGTTTATTTTAAAGTGAAAGGTTTCCTGGGGCAAAAGGGTTTTATATTTGAACATGTGGTATGTAGAGAGACATATATATATACATATACATGTATATATATATGCTGCCTTGAGATGTCTTGAAGTACAAAAACATCTACTGGATCATCAGTAAATGATTTAGCAATTAGTCTTATCCCCACTTTCCATTTTTCTGTTAATTCTGTGAAAAAATGAAAAAAAGTATGACATTGTCTCTATAAATGAAGGCAAAATTCCTCTGGGAAATCTCATAACAGTCTGATTTAGTTTGTATTTGCAAAAAAAGTTATATCTAAAGGTGATAAAAATCCCATGGAAGAAACGTTTGTTAGCAAAGAAAATAAATTCTTGTGATTTACATTTTGCCTTCAAAATAGGTGGATGAGTGAAAGGGTGCTGCTCTGCACTTCAAAGAGAAAGCAAATGAAAAAATTTCAACAACAAAGCCAAAATATGAAACAGACAAATCACTCTGCTGAGTACTTTTTAACCTACGGTGGCACATGTTAACAAAGCAACTGCTGTGTATATTATAAGGACTGAAAAGGTAATCTTTAAATGTGGAAGTAAAATAAAAAACTTCCCTAAATAGTGCTGATTAGCCCTACTTAAGGAGTTAGGATTTGATTTACAATGGTAAAATTAGTAGATTTATACCACTAATATACTTGCATAGGTAAGATTTTCCCAGGCCATTAAAAAAATATTAAAACCCCTCCTTTCTTTAGCACCCATAATTTTAACATGATCTAATAATATTTATACCTTACATTCTGACAGTTATGTACATATTATAACTTGATGTCATAAGTAATTTCTGAATCCAATGTGTTTGTGTCCACACAAATAAAAGCCTCATTCAATTCCTAGTTTTGTGTAAGATACTATTTTTAATAGAAAGGATTTTTTCCTGAAAAGGTGATTTAACAAGTCCAAGAAAAATAACATAATATTTGTCTCAAATGTCTGCTGTGGTTATATTACAAACAATAAACGATGACCCCTGAAGATTATTAATGCATTTTTGTGAAAACTGGATTTCTTTCCAAACAAAACTTAGAAAATAATGTGATTTTAAAATATGGAAGTGGTGACATTCATTTCAAGATCTTGGTTGGGGTTTTTCTTTCAATTAAAACACATTCCTTGCTATTAAGATGCACTGGCTTGGTTGAACAAGAATGTGCATCCTGCCCATCCTAGCCCAGATGTTAGTCATTCAAACAGACGTCAGCCCATAAACCTTTCTAAACAAGTGCTTTCTCCACTCTGATTGCACAAGGGATTTGGTTGGGCAAGATGACATTTTCTTGAGTGACAGATGCTCATGCTGCAGCAGTACCGTGGACACTCATAATGTCCTTGCAGAGCAGCTGCTCCTTCAGGATTTTATACTGTTTTCTTTGTGTTTGTAATAATAAAGAAAAAAAAATATTTTAGCCTTTATACTTGGGGGGTTAAAAACCACACATAACAGTGAGAGCCAAGACTTACTATCAGGATTTAGACAGTCTTAGAGGCTGAAGATATGCAGATACTGTGAACTTTTTTATGGCCCATCACTTCAAACACCATGAATGTATTTTCTTGAGCATTCCTGCCCTACCACAACTGCTTGAAGAAAGCAAGCACAGGAGGAATCACAGGATATGAAGGGAGGAAAAGAGGCAGAAGAAAGGACCATTGACAGGTAACCGGAGGGGCTCAATTTTTTGCTGAATAAGTGGGTGGTTTCTAAAATTTATGGATAGCTCCTAAATGTTATTTCTCTGCATTTGAAACTTTAGCAAGCAAGAATAGATCAGGGTGGTGTTTTTGTTTTTTTTTTTAATATGGATTTTTATCATAATAATAGAAATAGTAAACAGCAACATCTGCTGTCAATATATATTAGTCTAAATATTAGGAATTATCCCTGAACAGTTTATTACAAAGTGGATTTCAAATGAATTTCAGAATAAAGAACTTCAGGAAAGCTGATAGCACCCCAAAACTGAGGTTGGTAAGATCAAGGGGCATTTCTCAACATCTGATTTATGTCTCTGGCCAACAGAGTAATATTTCCTTGCTACGACCAATGCATTGTCAGTGACATCATGCTGTAGCACATTACAGCATTCCTGAGCTCAGATGGCTGCAATATAAGCCCTTTGAGTTGTTCCCTGTGTGTCATGGAATATGACACACTACAAATCTCCAAAGAATTCAGATTAATATTTTTCTCATTGTTACGTGGGTGTCTTTTCACATAGCTAATACCTAGCCTCAATCTTAGCCTATAATCAGCTGCTAAAACCCTGCTTGTAGTGCTCATACGCTGATCAGGAGTGCTGACATGAGCAGAAGGTGGCATCTCACCTTGAAATCCCATTTAACAATACGAAATTAGGGAACCTACTGTTGAGAAACCTGTGCTATCCTGATGCCAGAAACCGGATATTTTTTGTTGGACTGCTGTGCTGAATTCAACCAACCTAGTATGTACCCTCTCGCAAGGATGTCGAGATGAGATGAAAAACATCTCTCCCTTCAAGGGATCCTATGGAAGAAGGCATTGAGAACACAGAGAAAACAAAAAGATGCTTAACGCTAGCATAAACGTTAGCTGTTTGCCCAGGCAGGCCAAATTTAGGAGATATGACTTGCCATCCAGACCCTGCTGCTCATCATGTCAAGTCAGACTCAAGAGCTGCTGGCCAGGAAATAATAATGTATTTATTGTTTTATCGGTGCCTGCAGCGAACCTACCCTGTGGCTAACAAACAGGGCTCAGTTTTCAAAACCATCAAGTGTGTGAATAAGCACTTCTTTTTAGGAAATTGATCTAAAAGATAAAGTGAAAACATCTAGCAAGGACATTAGTCTCAGAGACTCATATTTAATATCTCTAAATATTGCTAGAGAGTATTGCAGAGAGTACTCCTTGGAAGGGATGGTCCGAATCCAAAAGGCTCTTAGCATACGGTGATTAAATATGTCAAGTCTTAATGTTTAAAAGTCTGCACTTTTAACAGGGTTCTCCTGAAGTAATAGTGAATCTGATATTGAAAATACAGCATCAACACAGATTAGTAGTTTTTAAACCTTTCCTGCAGGACAGGAGGTAGATAGTGAAGGGTTGAAGGTGAGAGAAAGAGGAGTTTGGTGTGGTTTTTTTTTCTTTAACAGTTACAAGAGAAACAGAAAGAAAATGTGATAATCAGAAACCTAGAGATCAGAGTCGGGGACTTTGGGGCACACAGGGATATATTTAAGACCATGTTTATGTGGAGGTGAAGAGAGCTGAGGAATAGGGAGGCAAAAATGAATTATAAAGCTTCTGAGGGCTGAAGGACATCTGAGGGGACCGCAGTAATGAAAAACATGGTAGAGTCTGGAAAGGGCAAAAAAGGAAGCATGGAAAAATCTAGGCTTCTAGGAAGTAACATTGGGAGATGCAGTACCAGACATAATGTGGATTGGCTGGACCAAGGGAAAATGCAAAAACCTTTACAGGAGGTTGTAAAAAGGATCCGAGGACTCAGAGTTGCAGGGAGGGCTTTATTAGCAGAAAGTTTGCAGCGTGCTTGCCAGCTCCAGGAGACCTGGCCGCAGCACCAAGGACATAGAGGCTTCTAATAAGCGGAGAGGGAGACTGTGAAGAAAAGCTCCTGTTTTAACGTGTGCCTACATTAGGTGCTTGGTGTGCTCTTCTTAGCCTAAAGCTGGTTCACTGCGTAAGGATATCACAGCACAATGACCACAGAAGGCTGAAGACTTAACCCAGGTTTTATTCAGTGAGGATTGCTTGATAGCACAGTATCCCCCATGGCTGCTGCTGAGAACCGAGCTCTGCTCATGCAGCCGTATGCTGAAGGATTGATTCTGGAAGCTGCTGAGCACACCTGGGAACCCTTCAGCCCACCTGAGTTCAGTGGGGCTTGCGAGCACTCAAATCCTCACAGAAGTGATTGGCATATGCCGGATGGCATCCTTAGAGAATAGATGTTGCTGGATGTTCCTTTTCTTCCTTATTAGTAGCAAATTATACCTGCAGCTGTCCAAGATTTTTTGACTCTGGCCTGTCCCATTTATAATAGGTTGCTGATACGTGTGTGTGCAAGAGGTGTAAAAGCATAGCCATTCTTTTCTTTTTGAATGTTGGGCCCAGAGACAAAATTAAACAGAGGGCATGGAAGGGGATGTAGAAGAAGGATTCACAAGCATTCCTGGAAATAAAATCCATTTATTTATTTGGCTTTTTGCTAATTCACAAAGATCTAGTTAGATCTAGGGAAAGAATTTATTCACCGAAATGTTCACAGAAAAGCAGAGCAAATCCTACCATGAATAAATATTCATGGGATTGTTTGCACTGGGAGAGCTCCCCTGGCTGCTCTAAAAACCTTTCTTTTTTTTTTTTCTGTAGTGTGGTTGGAAAGGATAGAACTAAGTAGTTTCAAGGAGGAAAAAAGAAACATGAAGTAGTAGTCAGAGGGAAGTGTATTTGCTGTTACTGCAGCCAGGAACAGTGAAGCAACTGTGGAAGTGACTCCTCCACCTTACAACTGATTTATCTTCAGTTATGAGGCAAAAAAGTGATGGTCCAAGGAAACATGGCACAAGCAGGTTACCTGCCTCTCTGGTGTAAACCAGACTGAGAGCTGGGGTATTATTCATTAGATGTCCCAGTGCAAATTTTCCCTGGCCTTTAACAGGAGATGGGCATTTAGGAAGCCACTATTTGGCTGATGCATGACTGCAGGTAGGAAATCTCCATAGGCTTTTTAAGTCGTTGCTAGAGAATGTAGTGGGACAGTCATCCTAACAGGGAACAAGACAGAGGTCTTCCCGGCCATGCCATGGCTGCATCAGCAGTTACATAGCCTCCTTTTTTTTCACTGACCAGGTAAAATCAAAGATTTTTGCCTCCACAGTAGCATGTCTTGAACAGTGTCCTGCCCAGGCTTACTTGTAACTTGAGGATTATGGGCTTCAAAACATTCTGAGTGGAAGAGAGAAGTGATCCAGCAGAGCTGTTGCTGCTACCACTGGCATCCTTTTCCAGGGACTCAGCTCTAGGGCTCTTCAATTGAGAAACAAGTTGTGCACAGCTGTGAGAGGCACGTCAGAATTACCTGCTGCTCCTCAACACATACCTGCTCCCTAAGCATTGCCAGTCTCTGATCAGCACCTTGAATACAGTCCAACTCTGGTTTCATCCTCTGACAGAAAAGGGAGTGGCTGAAAAGATGATGCAAGTCCCATTCAGCCCCCCCCAGTTACTGGCAAAGAAACATCACTGTGCTGCTGGTACCTTCAGCCCTGGTAGCTAAACCTTTCTGCAGTCATCAATGAGGAGCTTGACCCCTTGTCACCTGGACAAGGGGAGATACACTGAGCGCCTGTGGGTACATCCAAGTTTGTTATAATTTCAGACTGTGGCTCCAGGAACTGAAAAAACAACTCTTTCACCCTGACAGATTCATACCCACCTTCCTCTTAGGCAGAGTTAATAAAATCTCCTATATGAGTGAAAAGGCCCAAAGGCCCAAATATGTTTTTACATTGATTTTTAAATGTAACGTTTTAGAGAATTGAGAGACTTCTGTGGTCTATTATTAAAAGAAACCCAAAAAATCAAAAACACAGCCAAGACCAAAAACCTTACCAGTGTTGACCGTTTGCCTGAACAGCTAACAGCACTAAGCATACAGAGTAGCACTTTGTCATTTCGTTGTATATTTTCAGTAAAAACAACAAAACTGAGAAGCAGTGCCTACTTGACTTTGTTAGCACTTTTATTTATTTATTTTCCTTCCAGTTTTTCACCCTTGATGTATCTCCTAAGACTGTGAGCAGGATACATAGTGCTTCATATTCCAAGTGCTGAGGCCTATCTATCAAAAGCTGACTGGAGTGGGTGGTGAAATACAGTAGGAGGTGGCTAGCTACACAGTTGTACTATTAAATTACTGTCTGTCCAAGGAGAGTAATCTCTTGTTTCAGCAGCAGGTACTACTACCAGAGACTGTAAAAACCTCAAGCACTCTGAAATAGGCTGTCATATGGAGCATCATAAATTACATCAGTCAAATATTCCATCATTCATTCACTCCACGGTCTTACAGTGGGATGAATAGTCTGTTCAAGGAAGAAAAAACAAAGACCAACTTTCTGATTCCTTTTCTATTTACTTTCTGAGAGAGCTTCAGGGGCCACTTTCTTATTGGAAGTTTTAATGAACCATAAAATATAATTTTCCATTTGCATAGCTGCAGGTTTCAGGTACCACACATGTTGCTCCCCAAAATGGTGCAAAGGTGTGGGATTTTATGCAGCTATTGTTATCTATGCTTTTATTAAGAAGTTTAAGAAGCGCAGCGTCAATGACTTCCTTTTCATCTTTGTAGAGTGGAACATTTGACAGTAAGTTAAAATCCTAAATAAAATATGAAAGCTGCCAGCACATGCTAAAGTCTCTCAGAGAGCATATATGAAACATTGCTCCTAGGATGCAAATGTCACTAATACCCTATGAAAATTGCAAAAAGGTATATGAAAGTCACTAATGTGACACGAAAGAACAAAGTCTTCAGATTATGTGAAAGTTGCTGTTCCTATATGTTACCCTTGCTGTTCTCGTTACTTTCTATCTTATTAGCAACTTCCATTTCAAACTAATCTTTTATGAAAGTCTTATTCTATTAACAGTTTTCCTTAAGTATCAGAAAACTGCAATTCCAGTTGCACTGAGTGAAGTGTGGCCTCATTAGCAAAGTTCTGTATTGTTGCACGGGTGTTTTCCTCCCTTTCCTTTGGAAAGCGCATGCGTTCCTGCAGCCACAGTCTCCTCTCACTTTGCCTTCATAAAGGTGTACACTGCCTATGCTTCCCATGAAAGGTTAAGAACAGACTCAAAGTAGATTTTTGGAATAGAGATTTCAATCACCTGTACATTCTCAGTCCATGTTGTTAGATACAGAGTTGTTTAAAAATAACACCATATTTAGGAAGTGCCATGGTGTTTAGAAAACCCTATCCAAATTAGAGCCTGAGCCCACAGCAAGATGCCATGTGTGTCTGAGTTCTCCTTTCAGTGGAGAGCTCTGGTGCAGGGTTTAAATTCATATTTGGGGAGGGGAGGGGAGGTGCATTTTTGCTAATCCTGTACAGACAGTATTCAGTAAATCCCTACTTCTGCAATCGGAGATGAATGTCCTTGTGGACCCCTTGAATGACAGTGAGACCTCATGAATGCAGGGCAGCATGAAGCTGAGTTCAGGGTTATTAGTACTTCAGAGCTATTTCTCTACAGACCAGTGCCTGTGGAAATGTCAAAGCTGAAATGATCTAGAACATGGACATAATAGACTTTGTGCTTTATGCGTCCACTGATTTGGAATATAATTTTATCAGCCAAGAGTCTTATTTTTTTCTTTTCTTTTTGAAATCTTCTGTGAAGGTGATGAAATATGTTGCATTGCTAGTTCTAGCTGGTGAAGTCCATGTAACTCGTACAAGCAAAACACTAGATCAAGCATGCTATGAGAGGGTCAGGATGCTAATAGGAGATGAAAATATGAATAGATGACACACATTTGTAGTGCAGATCTCCTGGCTCCATACGTAAGCCAGACCTGACCTCTGCAGACTGTGAGGGGGTGACTGAATTCCCACACAGTGCAGTACTCAGTCTGTATGGTGAGCCTGAAGAAAAGGTACCTTCCACAAGTGAAATGGCTGTTGAATGCCATGTGGTAAAACCCTATCCCAAGATGCATCAAAACAGGTCATTGGGTTACATTAAACATTGCAACCTATTAACAGTTTCCCCTTATATTTGATTTTGATAGTGAGAAACTGCAGTTAAACACCATAAATGTACTAGTTACACATTAGGTGACTGTTGCTAAGCAAGAACTTATAATGTGCCCCCAACAAATCCTTCTCCTTTGACTATTGGGCTGAATATAGTGCAGTCTGTACATTTAACAACAGTATGGATATTCTGCTATGGTGGGTTGACCCTGGCTGGACACCAGGTACTCACCAAAGCCACTCTATCACTCCCCTCCTCAGCTGTACAGGGGACAGAAAATACAAAGTCTCCTGGGTCAGGATAAGGACAGGGAGAGAACACTCACCAATTACTGTTATGAGCAAAACAGATTTGACTTGGGGAAATCAACTTATGACCAACCAAATTACAGTAGGAAAATGAGAAATAAAACCAAATCTTAAAAACACCTTTACCCCACCCCTTCCTTCTTCCCAGGCTTAAATTTACTCCCAAATTCTCTACCTTGTCTGCCCCAGTGGCACAGGGGGATGGAGAATGGGGGTTGTGGTCAGTTCATCACACATTGTCTTTGCTGCTACTTCCTCCTAGGGATAGGACTCTTCACATTCTTCCCCGGCTCCAGTGTGGGGTCCCTTCCGTGGGAGACAGTCCTCCATGAACTTCTCCAATGTGAGTCCTTACCACAGGCTGCAGTTTTTCATGAACTGCTGCAGTGTGGAGTCCCCCATGGGCTGCAGGTGGAGATCCACGCCACTGTGTACCTCCATGGGCTGCAAGGGCACAGCCTGCCTCACCATGGTCTGCACCATGGTCTTCAGGGGAATCTCTGTTCCAGCATCTGGAGCACCTCCTGCCCTCCTTCTGCACTGCTACTGGCATCTGCAGGGCTGTTTCTCTTACATATTCTCACTCTTTTCTCCATCTGCAGTTGCTGTTGTGCAGTAACTTTTCCCCTTCTTAAATTCATTATCCCAGAGGCACTACCACCACTATTGATGGGCTCAGCCTTGGCCAGGGTGGGTCCATCTTCTAGCTGGCTGGCATTGGCTCCATCAGACCCAGGGGAAGCTTCTGGCAGCTTCTCACACAAGCCACCCTTGTAGCCCCCCCACTACCAAACCCAATACAACTGCTAAATGATAAAGTTATTATGACGCTGTGTATTAAGAAGGAAAAAAAAAAAACTTTGAAGCTAATAATCAAAAGATTAGAGAAAGGATATCTTTTAATTAATTTCAAACCCTGGATTGAGTATTAAATAGAAACATGAAAGAAAGATTTCCAATTGGAAGGGATGGTAACTGAAGAGTCTCCACTCTCTTGAGGATTACCATTTAATTTTAAACATTGATTTAAAATAAATGATGGTACAGTCCCCAAGGAAAGATGTATTTCAGTTGTAAACACAAGAGTGATGTATAATAAATGAAATATATAACATTCTCCTTGAGGAGTTTTTTTACTTTATTGTGCAATCATGCTATGGGAATTATTCATACCTTTTAACTTGAGTCTCACACAAAAGCTATCAGGTATCTTTCTGTAATCAGCTTTCTCTTTATTTATATGACTGTATTTACATTTTTTAAAATTTGTTTGTGATGTCAGTTCTTCTACCACTAGCACTTGTGAGGACACATGATAGATGAGGAAGGTTTACTATGCATTATCATCTGAATGCCAAGGGTCTCATATCAGTCCTGGCCAAATATCTCAACTTATAGAAAACTTCACGGTTCCCTACCACGCAGCCAGTTTTCACACTTATCATAGCCCATGCAGCCTTTCTTATTCACGACTGTGTTTGTCAGCTCTTCACTCCTTTGCAGTCCTCCTATTTTCCAATTTCTCCTTCCTAAATATTAAGATACATTATACCCTAGTTCTAGGAGAAGCAGGTTTTCCACTTCATTTGGTTTGTGTGTCCTGTCAGCATCTAGGTGAACACAATAATTAGTTATGAATAGTTGTTTCAATCCTTCTTCTAAAGAATCTGCTTTTCTTAGGTGTTCCCATTCCATTTTTTTTTTTATTATTTTTATTATGACTGTCAAGTGTATAGGAAAAAGTTGATTTAAGCAATTTTCTCTCTAGGGAAAACATATGCCGTATCAACTCAGCTTTGGAGATCTGTTTCTAAGGTTTCAGGGTTTACATTAATCCAGCTAAAGGACAAAGGCATGTTCAGTGACCTAAGTGTCCAGTCAAGACTCCATCTCCTGATCTTCTAAATTTCACCTTCCTTGAGAATTTCTTGACTCTGAATGTCAAAAGGGAAGCATTCCCTGAGATAGCTAGGACACAGCTCAGAAGGCATTTTGAAAACTAGAGCAGGTACTTCTTAACAGGGTCTGATGGTTCCTGCATTCTATAAGAATAGCAGGAACTTTACTAACTAGTAAACTGTGAATGCACATTCAGCTGGATGATGTCTTGCAACAATTCTTGGTCTCTCTGCCCCCTTTTGTTGAAGTTCAGTATTTCCTGTTTCCAGAAGGCAATTACTTATTTTTTGTTATTGTTTGGATACTACTGCATCCTGTTGCCCTTACAGAGCATTTTTGGATCAGAAGTGCATTTTAACTAAATTTAACTTGACACAATGCAATGGAAGGCAAATTAAGAGATGGTGCATATTTCCTAATTAATTAAAATATTACCAAAGTAATTATAGTTGCGACATGTTTATTACTTAAGGATTAGTCATGTTTCATCATGAAAATTCTTTTGCACACAAAGCCACATGTAAAGAGTTGCTTTCTTTGAGTTAGTCCTACAGACTGAGCTTTTGGGTACTTGGCAAATTTTGACTATATGAAAGCCTCAGTGGAGCTAACAATCGTGGGCAAAATGGATACTCCTTACTCTATTTTCCATGTTTAAACCTCTAGACAACAGTATTTTTCATAGAAAAATGTGTTGTGTGAAATATTGAGACTACTGGAGCAATAATATTTTCACTGAATCTGTGGGTGGAAGCAGAAGTCAATGGAGCTCAGGTTGCAGACCTTTAATGTTTGCCTATTTGGAGACTGCAGCACTGTGGCGCTCATGGAAGTAAAATTTTGCTTTTGAAGAAACTTTTACTGACCTGCTTTTTCAGATTTTTCTGCTGACTGATGATGGTTGTGTTGGCAGAGCTATTCCCTTAAAGATGAGACACTCCCTACATACAGAGCCTTCAGCACTCATCATGCACTGGGAAATGTTCCCTTTCCCAGCTTTGTTTCTAATAATCTAAGTGTAGAAAAGAGTTTTGGTTTCTATATCCTGCCCTTGAATGGCGTTTCAAACAAGTGTTTTAACACCAATCATTAAAAATTCAGTAGGTTTGATGTGGTCGAATGAACCAGCTTTTTGGATTGATTATGAGGTCAACCAATTTATCAAGGACCCTGTGTGGACCTGGGGTCTCATCTTGGCGAAAGAATCCCAGCTTTCAGCTATTGCTGTAGGAACTGGATGAAGTATTGCTGATCAGCTTATTAGTCCTAGCCCTAGTCTCAATGAGAGAGCACCTGCCATCTCTTCTTTTCCAAAGGTCAATCAAAACCTTTAAAAATTGGTCAGGCAGTCAGACCTTACCTCTCAGAGAGACAGTGTTATCCATCTTCCTCTGGACCCTCTACTAAAGAGCTGGATATGGTCTCAGGCACTACCAACCTTCAGAGAGTCAGGAGGTGCCAGTAGGCTTACCTGAGGCAGATGGCAACAGTGGGCTCACCTGTATTTGCCAAATGTACTGCTTTTTGAACAAGTTAGCAGATTTGTACTTGAAAGCCCATTCCGAGGATGCATAGTTATGAGCCCCTCTTGTCAACCATGTTTCTGAAGTCCTCAGCAGAATAAAATGAGTCACTTAGAGCTCCCAGGAGACCTGTTGATTCATCATGTCTTCAGTGGCCTGGTCTCCAGCCTCGGTCTCCTGGCCATTTTCTCCCAGGATGCCTCCAGGAGAGGGCAGTAATGGATCTGCTGGCTACTTTCCCATTGAGATGAAACCCCCCCAAAGCACACACCCTTTCCTTTCTCCATTGGGTGTCAGTGGGTGTAGTGAGTCCCTGGTTTTGCCTCAGGGATTACTCAAGCCAATTGGCCTTTTCATTGCTAGTTAATCATTATGGGAAATTTCTTTCCAAAGGTAGTTAAGTTTGCTGCTCGATAGCTTCTGGTTTAAGACAAGTACTATAATCCAGTAAATACTGCATTATAAGTCTTGGACACCCAGGTTTCACGGCAGTTGTGCATGCACAGCTGCTTTTTGCACAGTGGTCCATACAAGGATGCTATCCAGTAGTGGATGAGCATCAGAGCTCAGCAATTAAAGTTGCTATAAGAACTTTTTCCATACTAGAGAAAACCTTATCTAAGTTAAACAAATAATAAGGAAGGGATCTTTCTTTTTCCTCGACACCCTTTAATTATTTATTCTTTCATTTCAGAAAGTATTTCCCTTACCATTGCTGTGATAAGGATTCTAGCCTGAAAAGTATAAAATAAACTACAGATAGGAACATTTTAAAAAACAGAAGCATTAATTACTGTTTGCTTACTTGAAGTAAAACATTACTAGAGTTATTTCAGTCAAATCACGTTAGCATGATAACGAGACTATATAAACTCACTACAAGAGCAAAAATAAGTAAATGCACCTTGAAAGCTAGAATTCTAGGCCATAGTCTGAGACAGGCAAAAATATTCCTGC
>CM054378.1:65496513-65536513 GCA_028858755.1 Ara ararauna
GCTAGGTTATTTATTTTCCTCTTTTTTTTTCTTCCCTCCCCCCACCATAAATTTCTTACTTTTAACTGTGCTGAGAGCTGTAAAGAACAGCATAAGCAAAGAGTAAACCACTGGCTCATGACCACATAAATGTATACAAGCTGAGCAGATGTCCCCTGCACACATGCAAAGCAGCTTCATGCGCTGAGCAGAACACCCAGTCTATTGGCTGCTCAGGGTTGCAGCAAAGCAGGAAAACACTGAACAAGTTCCTTTCCCCATTTTTTTTGTTGAAAATCATTTCCGAGCTAATGTCATCACTGAGGCTTTTCAGATCTCACCTAGTCTTATCATAGATTGCAAGACTAAGGTAGTATCTAGGACATGAGAAACAGTGTAAGGAAATGATTATAAATCTTCCCCTCCCAGAACACCTCCAAATACTTTCTAGAGCCCCTCCCGGTACACAATTTAATGTTTTCTTCATGTTGACATCCAGATTGCCTAAGGCACTCATGACCCTGAAAGAACAAATGCAAATGACTCCTCTTGCCCTGTGCTCCAAAAGGGAGTCTGGAACATCCAGAGAGTGATATGAAGTTGTACCATTATCCAGATGCTTGAACACTCCTTTCAACAACCTTAGGTTTAATGTTAATCTGCCAGACTTCCCTCATTATGGCATTTACATTTTCATAGCCATACCTGCTGTTTCCTTCTTTCGTTTCTCTGGTGACACAGACCCCAGGAAAGCCAAGCCAGTGCAGAGCAGGGCTTGAAAACAAATCTGGCAATCGTGAAAGACAGAAGCATGGTGATTTTGGTGACCATCAGCTCATTTCACGCAAGCCACTGAATAACCACTGTAACACAGCTTTCAATCACTGTCAGCAGTGGGCCAAAAATGAACTGCTAATTCAACTCCCTTCTAACCTAGGGCAGGGGAAGGTCATTCAGACATGTAGCTACTTTGGGGCCAGAATGATATCCTTCCAGTTCCTGCTTGACCACAGCCCAAAGCTCATGTTACCCATTTAATCAGCTTACTACCATCTTGTACTCAGAAGCATGCTCAGTCTCAGTGTATCATTCCATTCAAATTTAAACCTGGTCTTGTCAGGCACAAAATCCCCAGAGCAAACCTCAAGTCCTCATCTGATAGGCTTCTCAAACCATCTCAAAACTTCAGTGACAATCTAAGCAAGAGATGAAACAGAAGCAGAGTCAGTCCCCTGGAGGTAAAAGCTCCCCGTCACCTTATTAGCCAGGCCTCTATCAAATTTGGCTCACTTTGATCCTTTTTTGCCAATCTCTCATGCTTGTGCAGAATCCTTTTGCCCCAAGGGCAAAGGGAGGCAGAAGAGAGAGGAATAGCGTTCACCAGTTTGTTCTTCATTTGTTGCAATAATTCATATTTCTGAAAGTGTGTCTTGCTAAGAAAAAGGGGCCACTTTCAGTGGTCACAAAATGTGATTTTTCAGTAAGAACTGCTTTTTTCAAGTATAAATAAGGAGAACCTATTCAAGGCATTTTTGTTTATTAATAGTCAGATTCTTTCCCTAAAAAAAAAAACAAAATACCTCCATAACACGTTGATTGCATTACTACTTCATATTTGCTAGCATAAATAAACCTGAAGTCTTACTGCAAGAGAAGCCGCTATTTTAAAGATGGCAAAATGTCAGCTTTTGGATGGTTGGTTTCATTTAACGGGGCTCCACATGAATTTATGAACTGTTCCGTAACGTCTTCTGCCTGCACCAAACAGCAGACTTTAGGCAGAAACCCAATGTATGTTTAGCTAATGTATAACAAACAGAGTATTTACATGGTCAGTGGACCCTATTAGGTATTAAGAATGGTCTCTTTCTAAATCTACTGTTAATTCCCTTCCGCAACAACCTAAATAAAGTGTTCGCTTCTCAGAGAAAGCTAAGAAAATGTGTGCATCTATGTGTGCATGTGTATGGGTCTTTTATTTTAAAATGTCTTTAACAAACCTTCTGACAGTTATCTTATTTTCCTTTGCTGCAAGGGTGACAATGTAGTTTAAGATATTGTTTCCTGACTTTAAAGGTGCCTTGTGGTTTTTAAGGATATTTCAGCAGCTAAAGAAATTCTACTGCAGACACAATGTACGAGTTCATTTCTTAAGCAATAAATGGCAAGCAGGGTGGTGCTGAATAAGCATGCTTATATGGAGTTTCTCTTTGAAAAGCCCACTAGTTAGGCCCTATAACACTTCAGTTGATATTTCTACAGTGCAAACACGATAGTGGAAATTAAGTTGCCCCAGCAAATTCAGTTTAGGAGAAATTTGTTATGAATAAAATGCTGCTGCTGGCCTTAGAACATTGAATTTATCCACCAAATAATATCTTAGAAATACCACTTCAGAAGAAATCAGCTCTAAATAATTGATAAATTTGGTTTGTTTAGAAACCTTTTGACCCCTGTAATAGAAAGTAAAAACACATTTCAGTTATTAAAGTCACATATATTCCCTCTGGTAGGGAAAGCTTTTAATTTTAAGCTGGTCTCTGTTGGGGCCATTTGATAAAGCTTGGAAAAACCTTTTCAACTGCTGCTGGTGGATTTGGGTCAGCTTCCCTTGGGAAAATGGCAAAAGATAAATTTGTAGCTTTTCATAACACATAAGGAAACTTCAGAGATTTTAAACATCAAGAACTATTGGAACTGAAAGACAGAGTTTCTCTTTTGTTTCTCCCCCTCCTCCTCCTGCTCCCTCTTCTCTTTTCTTTCCAGAAAGAACTTTAAATTCTCTTGTTTTCCTTTTCCTTTTTTTTTTTCTTTTTCTTTTTTTTTTTTTGAACCATGGAGGTTAAAATGTTTTGGCCTCTCTAACTACACTACCAGTGGTCCTTATTAATGGAAGATTTATTTTGAGATAGAAACATCATTATGCAGTTTTTGTTTTCAAATGAAGCCATTTCATTCTACTGTTTTCAAAGCCCAGAGCAAAATAAAAAACCTCCTATCACTTTTTTTTAATGTATTTCTTAAACTCTGCTCCAGTAGCTGCTACCAGATCTTTATGTCCACAAATATAAGTTGCTCTCATTTCCCCAGGATAGTAATCACAGCTTATGAATGAGGGCACTGATTCTACTGGGACTGCCAAAACGTACATAACCTCACCACACTGCCATTTCACAAGAGGAAAATGAACAGGGGTGAGGGTGAAGGAACATATTTAATGCTTATGAAAACAAAAAGACAGAATAACACCCCATAATCGAATATTTAAGTGGCCATTTGTGCATAAAGCAAATATGTACAGGCAACAAGGCAGATCATGCTGCCCCCTGCACCTCAGACCTGCAGATATCCCTGCTCCTATTTGAAGAGGTTGATGCTGTTCCAATCCCTTCAGGAGTTACCTCCAAGAAGTAACACTCACAGCCTTTGTGGTTCACATCTATTTCTATACATTCATCTGAGACTACCAGATTCACTTCATACAAACTACTGAATGTATATTATTCAACAAAATCTACCACCTTTAACCAATACCCTGGGCTGAATGAGAACAAACAGCCTAGAGGATAAAATCTATGTATTTTCTTACAGTCTCTACAATGATTCAGCCTCTCTCCCATGTTGTCAGTAAGACCTAAGTATGATTCCCTGGGATATACATGAGCATAGGGAGACATTGGGGTGGTAGATGGCTCTGGAAAGCTGAGTCTCTGCTCCTGAATTTCATGGTGAATGTCACATTTGCCTTTTTGAAGTTACAGATTAGCTGAGTTTTTTGAAAACTGGGCAACTCCTCGACAATCTCCCTTTGTGATCTGTGAAGACTGCAGAGCTACAAACTGGCAGAAGCGAAGTTTTCTTCCTAGCCAGCTAGCCTTTCTTGAGCAGCCAGTTATTTCTTTTTGACGTTTCATGCTTGGTTGCTATTCCCAGTGTAAGAAACTTTGTTGCATGTACTCAGTGGTAAATTATTAAAAGGGTGTCTACTAGGTATCCGCGTAGCCACAAATTACGTGTTTGTGTACCTCTGCCTATTCTTGGCAGGCGCAGTTCCTCTGTGAGTACTTTAGTGATTCAAACACCTGCATTATTTCATTATGTGAGAGCTGTTCTTCAAACAGTTGCACCTACGCCCCATTGGCACCCACAGGGGGAGGCCAACCCTCGGTAATTTATGTTGTGAGGGGATTGCCTTCTTGGACAAGAAAGATGACATACAGGAAGCTAGGCTGTGATTTTACAGCCACCCTGTTTCTGCTTCCCAAATAAACACACTTAGCACACATCTTCATGGTCATTTGGTCTACTTGAATGGGTGAACTGGGCCTCTTTGTATTTACTGTGCACTCAGTGTTCAGATAGGAAATGAATGAGGAGTTGCCAGTGTTCAAAATGGTGGCAGCCTGGAGTATTTCGGTGTTTTCCTTGTACAGGAATGTCTTGGAAAAGATGTCACATTTTGCATCTGCCTTTTTCTTTTTTTTTTTTTTTTTTTTAGTTTTTATTTTGTCATTTATTCTTGATGAAACTCTTTACCTGATGTTTAGTGTTCTGTTTGCAGCAAAACAATGTAGGCTCTTCTTCATCATTTATCTCAGATACAGTCTCACAACTTAACTCATGCTCTGGCACAAAGGCATGTTTTTATTGTTGAAGTGTACTATTCAATGCCATCTAATAGTGCACCTTGTCCTGCAGTTTTTATCCTGTTGCACATAATCCTATAGAAATGTCAGTGACCACTTTATTCTTTGACTATGGCCTCATCCTCCAGGCAGTTCATACAGTATCTCCACTTCAACTCTTTTTCATTCCTTGGGTTCATTTTCCTTTCTTCATTCGCCATTTAATTCTTCCCCCATTCTTATTCTTCTCTCTCTTCCACCCACCTTATCATAACCTCCAGCACATAGACAACTGCTGGCTGATCCCTTTCCACTGCCTTTCTCATACTTCAGTAGGCTGATTGTTTCCACCTACTGAATCACAAAAAAAAACTGCTGGCTAATTCCTCATCCTTAAAGATTGTTAGCAGTATCTTCCCACATATATACACCAGCACATATTCACCTCCTAGAAGCCTCTTCATGCTTTTCATCATCTGACACACTGAAATATAGTGTCTCTGCCCAACCCAATCACATGCTTACGCTGGTTATAGAGGAATGAGCCAGCATATGCAAAGTGCAATCATTACAGTTACCCCAGATTAGCTAGAAGATTAATCACCGTGTAAGCAAGGATACTGAAATATACTTAAGATTATGCAGAACCTAAAACATGAGTACAAACTTCTGAAAACTGATTGCCAATAACAAAAACTCCTATGTCACAACGGAGTGGAAATACACTTTGTTGTCAACAAGCAGTTCTTGCTGAATACACATGGAACAAAAGCCAATCAAGTTCAAATAGGTGCTGACCATTTTCCACACAAATTCTACTAATTGCAAATTAAAAACACAAGATAGATTTATCTTTTCAGTGCTGGAAGGCGGTAACTCTAGCTGAATAGCCACCAGAATAGACAAAATTGTAGCACCATAATAATAAAATAACCACTCTGACACTGTGTGAAGACCATCACTATGTCAGTGTAGTTTAAAGTAAGAAATCAGAAATGGTAGCATTATCCCTCATACTTCTCTACGTAATTAGAAAACAGGCTCTGAGATGTCTTATGAAAAATAAAATACCCACAACAAAATCAGCAGTAAATACTGTAAAGCAAATCCAAACAAAGCACTGAAATCTCATGAGATCCATGATCATATCAGCCTAATGTTGGAACAGATATATTTGAATCAAATAGAAAGGATTACCTCTTGTGATGATAATTTCTTGAGTATTTTTTAAATTGAGCTGTTGAACAACCCATTGATGCAACAATGTAATGACACATTGAAAATCACAGTTTGCTCATCACACGATTCCAGATGAGTTAATAGCAGATAATTGCACACATTTCACAAGCATGTCATTTCAACGGTTCTCTTTGATATTTCAATTTCAGTGCACCTTGTAAACTCTGGCTGTGTACAGCCAAGAGTGCTGGGAAAAGACCTTTTCCAAAGAGAAATGAACTTAAAATAACAAGACTAAAAACAATCCAAAACCCAACAATCCAAACAAAAGCCTACATTTTCTAAGTTAGAACATTTTGATCTGAAATGAATAAATGTTAGTGTCAAAATCTAACAAGGTCTCTGAATTGAAAATATTTAAACCTAAGTCAGTTTCCAAAAATACATGTAAACTGGAAGCGAGGAAATATGGGGACAAAAGTCCCATAACTTGTCACATTAGCAGCAGAACATTAATGCCAGGAGTTACATCACTAGCACCAAGGCCATACCCTAACCTCACTCGTTCGTATTGCTTGTGAAACATAAACTGTCAAAGAACACCCAAGTGGACACTACTGCTCTGGTTTTGAGGTAACACAAATGCAGCCTTCTGCACATCGTTAACTTTGGCTCCTGGCTGGAAAGAAAACAACAATCCTGGGCATAATGCATGTTGTCCTAATGTAAACATCTAAACAAAGTTTACCTTCAGCCAGGTAAATCTCACCCACTTTCATCAGCCATCCCATACAAAAGAAGTAACATGCAAACATGGATGCACGTGCTGTATCAGAATGTAAATTCACTTTGGCAACTGCCTTTGATATAGGAAAAGGAATTGTTTGGTGAACAAAAGAGAACAGATATTTGAACAATAGTTACTGAGTCGTCCTAAATTCCACCTGAGGCATTTCTATTCATGTGTGTTATGAATAAGTGTCACAAGTTGGTAATGTCTTCATTTCAGCTGCTTTCATTACCTACATTTCATTTCCAAGAGTGGTGATACAGATCTCATGGTATCCACTGCAATTAGTAAAATTGATTTCTGCCCTGTTTATATCTGCAGAGAGGCTGAGCAACCCTCAGAGCATTGTAGCTTTTGAGACTCTGCCCTGGTGCCAGTGTCTCCAGCTTTATTTCTTTTTAATTGGCAATAAGAGGTGGGGTAATCATCAGAGCCCTTGTTTATCCATTTAACATGGTGCTGACATAGGCTGCCTAGCTTCAGCATGGCTGGGGCTTTGAAGCACATTCTTTCCCTGTTAGCCCTTTCCCAGCTGGAAGCAAATAGAAAATAGGAAGAAGCAGGTTCCTGTGAGGCTTGGTGCAGTGCTCAGTGCATCCCTGTGCTGCAGAAGACCATCTCAGCTGAAAATCTTTTACAAATATATTTAGTTATGAGAAACTTCATTCACATTTTTTAAGTATGAGTAATCTCCCTAGAAAGCTACTAACAAAAGACTGAAGAAGCTAATCTGCTTGTTCAAATATAGATATAGGACCTTTATAACACATAGGTAAAGATTTCTACATTTGGTTAAAAATATTTTAGGGTATATGCATAAGCCTTTGAACTGCTGCTATTCTGAAGTGAGCTAAAGAGAAGCTAGTAAGATTCTAGTAAGAATCATGTCAACAGTACTTATGACTTACCAAGTTCCTGAGAATGTATTTCATTTCAGAAGTCCTGGTGAGGGTTCAAAAAATCCAAGAATTCCTATGTCATGAGAAATTATGAAAGCAAAATATGATTTATCTTTGAATTGTTATAAAACTAAAGTCTGAAATGCTTCTAAGCTAGAAATTCATTTTTCACCCAACTCTAGTTATGAAATGTTACAGTTGAAGCTGAATATGATCCTCTTGATGTGTGTGTGTGGTCTTCTCCAGAACTTGATGATTGTGAGTCCTGGATAAAATCCATATATAAGCACAGTGAGCAGGATTGGTCTATGCTTATATGGTGAAGAAGCAAGTTCTAGTTTTTTTGTTCCAAGGCAAAGAACATTCTTCCATAAAGTCCTGAGCAGGATCTCTCTGCATAAGAAGTAAAATATTAGGAATGTGCAACACCTTCAGCAACTGTATTCACAAAACACAGTAATGATATGGATTCTGCAGCTATCATGGCTTTTAGGTAGTTCTCTGAAATTCTTAAATCTTGTAAGTTTTAAGCAAAGAATTGCATAAATGAGCTAAGGCTGATTTTAGGGAATAACACTTGTTATGTCTGAATATAAGAACATATAGTATTCCAGGCTACAAATAATGCTGGGTGAAAATAATTACTTGGACTGTAAAATCAAGCATTTAAGACTAAAATATCAGCATTCTAGTTGTATGTGTTCATCTCCTCTTACCCACTGAATACCTCCACCCTGAATACTGATATAGACAGAGTCAATTGGAAAAAGCAGTATGCTCATATCTAACATACATTTGCAGCACAGTGCATTCATGTAAAAGGGGATAAATTAGGGTTCAGAGATTTTTCTGAACTCTCAAGTACTATCTATTGCAGTCTCAGGAAAGTTAATTTAAAGCTAACTCTGCTGTAAATTATTTTTACACTCCTCATTTCTTGACATTTTTTTATTTTTCCTTAAAGAGTTAGTCTTGAACCTTGTGCCTTGCAGTACAGGATGCTGTTGCTAGAGTTATCAAGAACTGCTATTGTACAGATGCGCATTAGCTGAGGAAAGGTGTTTTTGTGTCTGTGTGAATGAGGAAAACATCTTGAGTCTACAAGGTGCCAAGAGGCAGCCTGATCTGGTGTACCTTTCTCTTACATCTTGAGCTAAGGAATTTAGAGGGTAGTTTGGGATGGAAACTACTCACTTGGGAACTTTTTATAATGCAAGACCACAGACTTGTTCTCTTCGTCACCTACCTCTCTATTTTCTTGGCTTCAGCTGATCCAGTGTGTCTCTTGGTGCTGGCAGTGCCAGCATGAACCTGGCCTGCAGGCAGGACCCTACCAGTGTTTTCCCAAGAGATAAAAATAAAAGGAGCATAATAGCAACTTTTGCCACTTTGCATCCTGAATGGAATGTCGTGGGACAAAGGGAAGACACTTCTGTGGCCCAAGGGGATTTCCTCTGCTGAATATCAAACACCTTGTGCAAACAACAGAAATGTGAGAGATTCTCAAAACAAAAGGTCACTAGGATTTTCTATAATAGAAAGGCTTTAACGACCTGAATACAGGGTGTTGTTACCAGCTGCCCCTACAGTGAATCAGGGAAAATCTTGGTGAGGAGCTTCCTCAGTGTGTTTTTCTGCAGTTCTGAGTAGCCACTAATTTGGGGGATAGTCACTGGAATTGTCTAACTTTGCAACAGGGAGCACAGTATGCACTTAGTAGGAGCTCCAAAAGCAGAGAAGGGAAGTAAGAAATTAATCAAGACGGAAAGGAAGATGATCATAGTACTTGAGATGGCTCAGTGGCAGTATGCCCAGGCTCACTCTGCACAAATAGCATCCATGTGTTGGACACAGGCAATGGCATTTGTTTGAGTGTTGGGAAGAGCCCAAGTTTGTTATAAGAAGTGCAGGAGAGGAACATGTTAATGGCCACTGACTGCCTGAGCCAGTGAATGGCCTGGCAGCTGCAGGAAGAAAGCAACTCTTCCTCTTCCTACCCCTCACTTGAAAACATAGCATAAACATCTATGTGAGATCAAATTTGTTTTGGAACCTGATCAAGGGTGAATAAGACAGGAGCTCTGGAAAAAGGCAACAGGCACTGTGGCTAAACTTGGAAAAAACTCTGTATCCCCAGAGCAAACATCTTCCCTTTTCCAAGGGTGGAAAGAAGCAAGCCCTACAGCTGGACCAGGCTATTACTACCACTCCAGATGTTTGTGTGCTTGGCAGGTTGCTAGCACACATGGATATAGAGTAATATCAAGTCATTTCAGCATGTGGAGAGCATACTAGGAGCAAGTTCCCTGCTGCCTTTCTTTCTCCCCTAGCCCCAGCTCCTTCTATCTGTCATCATCCCCATCTGGCCATCTCCATCTTTATTTGCCACCCACCCCTTCCTCAGGGACTCACAAACTTCATTTCTTCACTCTGGTAATATTTCATTTATTTCTTTTCTGTTCTGAGTACAGGAAGGCATAGGAAGAGGGACAGCACCTGCACCCCATCCGTTTTCAGAACAAAGAATTTGACTTTCAGACCTGAAGGAACAGGAGAGTGTGTGCGTGACCCATTTGTCTGTGCTCAGGACATGTATCATGAGCATAGTGAGACTCCTGATAGCTAGTTCTATCATATGGAAAGCCAATGATAATTAATAGGGACTTCAAATATTCAAGAGTATCAAAGTAACAATGCGTTTATATTTTTTCTTCTGTAGATAAAAAGAACCAATATTGCTGGGATGCCTAGGACTTCAAAATCTGACTTCATATTAAACATGAAACATGTCTTAAAATGCATACTATGGATCCAGGAGAGCGCATCTTTCAGCATTTGAGAAGTATTTAAAATACTCCAGCAGATGAAGGTAAGAAAACATTCATTTCAGCAGTCTTTCACTTTGATATGTGCCGATGAGTACAGAAATGTGAAAATGAAACAACTTAAGAATGTGTAGCTCAAATTACATATGAAAATCGTCCATTCGAAGTGTGGATTTAATTATTTTTGTCTTAGTCAGCTCATTCTTTCAGGCACCCGCTTCCCATTCCAGGTTACAATACTTACGCTGTAGTGTAGATTACTATAATTAACAGGTTAAACACATGAAAACAGTTTTTTCCCCTTGATGTGCCTTTGGTTCCTTTATTTTGCTAGCAGTTATACAGTAGAGTCACTTCCTACAAAAGCGAAACAACTGCTGCTGGATTTCTTAGTGCTGCTAATGTTCTTTTCTTTCCCTCCAGTAATAACAGTGAGAAATTGTTGTCTGTAAATAAAAGAATAGAGAGTATATGTCAAGAAAAGTATGTTAAAATTTGTGTGTATAACATGCATACGTACAGATTACTTATATTTACAGAATAGCCAATGTTTGGTTTTTTTAAGAAGGCACGATACCCTTTCTTATCTCATTGTAAAGAGAAGCCCCTCCAGTTAGAATGGAATTTAATTCTAGAGAATAAGAAAACAAAAAATCCTATAAATATCTTTTGTGTTGTGATACTTACAGCAAAGATCAACATTGTTCCTACTTTGTTTTCTCCAACAACACATACCATGTGGCATATCTGTAGATTTATTTATTTTTTAATCATATCCCTGCTCATTATAGCATAACTTAATGTACTGGCTGCAATTAACAAACTGTCAAAGGACCAACTCACAAGTGCTGATAAGCTTCATTTAACTAATTTCAGGAGTGGAAGTTTGATTTTCTTCTTTCCTTTTTTTTTTTTCCAGGAAGGTAGCTCGTTTCCTTATTTCCTGTCAAGTGAGCCAACTCCTGTGACCTGTAGTGAAAAGGGCCCTTTGTAATTAAGGCAGTGAGCCTCCGAGTGAACAGTTCTCACAGTAGGGGGAAGGAAAAAAAAACACCCCCCAAAAAAAAAAAAAAAGAACATCACAAATCAACAAGAAAAAACAAACAAAAAAAAAAAAAAAAAAAAAAAAAGGAGGATGCATGACACTGCTTAACTAAGTAATCGGAGCTGAGCCCATCCATTTTCCTGCAGGCCAGTCAATGTACCATGAGCACGCAGAATCTCTCACTTCATTGGCTTTGTGTCCATTTTATGGACCAGTGAGTCTATTAAGATCTTGGTGAGTGGCCCTATCCAAGGGCAGGGCTCCCTCCTCATCGTCTGCCCATAGACTACCACAAACTGATCAGCCGTGTTATATCAATAGCGTTCTCACACCAGGTTGTGTAAATTGATCTTTTACAATTTCTCTCGGTGACAGTCTCTGTAACCAACAAGATAAATCATTCGTCCTGCGGCTTTTTTATTGATTGCTGAGACCTGTATAAAAACTACACTGCTCGAGCTGTGAAGTGAACATCCTCATAAAAGAAGACTTTCTATTTACAATCAAAATACGTTTGGTCCAGATCAAGCACAGATTTACTATCCCAGGACCATAAGACGCCAGAATTTAACTGAGATTCAAAGTGGATGACAAAGTAATCCACAAAAACTTTTCAAATACAAATGGTGCGCAACTCTAAGCAAACAAGCAAACAGACAAAAAAAGGTTATAAAGTCTTGTTGAAGTAAAGGCAGTCATAATAACAAACCATCTGTTGAAAACAAAGATGCAGAAGAAGCACAGCAACATGATCAGCCAGACTTTTTTTTCTTTGCAATTGCTTGTACAAACACTAACACAAATTGCTTTCTGATATCATTTTATCGTCCGTGCAAATATATATATTTCTTAATGGAACAATAAGGTTTGAGGGCTCCTTACCTCTTCAGGAAAGAAATATTCTATAACTTTGGAAGATCTGGCAACTATAATAGCATTCTAGGGAAACTGATTTAAGCTGCTGTATAGTATCGGCTTTACTCTTTTATTAAAGCAAGAAGTCTAATGGTGTTTGACATAGGCAACCAAATGCATCCATTGATTTTAGGCAGTATCAATTCCACACTGATTATATTCCTTTCACTTTATAACATTTTAATTCTGTTAAAATAGTCATTAACTTCTGGGTTTTTTAATTATTTATATCTTATGCTAATATTGTTTATATGCACAGTTGAAAAGAGAATCTTTTGAGGCAGGTGGACTTATACTGAACAAAACTGATAAATGTTAAATCATCAAGCATGACGAGAGAATTAGCAAGTGATTTAGAGGGCTGAAGAATAGATATTAGATACCAATTGCATTGCCTGTACTGACTCAGTCTGTGACTTTGGATAAGACACTTGCTAGCCAATACCTCAATTTACCCATCTGTAAAAAGGGTATTACAGGATTGAAAAAAAAGGTCAGACTCACATCATGCTAGTTTAAATCATTAGAGATATAGTCAAGTCAGCCTTGTCCTCTGGGAAGCATTTGCCAAGCACTCTGAAACCCCTGATGATAAGACCTACAAGAATGCAAGCTGTTGTTACTACAATCCCCTGACACAAAAATGAAAGATGCATTCAAGTATTTCATGTTTCAGAAAACTGTGCAGCCATGATTAGTGCTACCTGGGCGAATGCTGTACCGAGAAGACTCTCAAAATGAAGTTTTTTCTTAATGACTCAACACAGTTCCCATGAGATCCAAAAAGTTAAAAATTGTCTGTTGCTATCAAAACACGTGGTAGAGCTCAACACCTGTGACGCTGGAGAAAAGATAGAAAAATCATTCAAAACATTCTGTTTAAAAAATTGTGCACACATAGCTAGATGTGTGCTCACACAAGTTTAGAACTGTTTAGAAGTTTACAAGTTTAGAACTGTTAAGTTCTAAACCACTCTAAATTATTTAAAATGACAAAACCATAGGCTAATTTTACTATCAGAAGCCAGTGGCTCAATCTTCACTACAGAGAGAAATCTCAGAAATAAGATGTTGTGCATTAATCTGAAAACTCAGAGTATGAAAGTTATGAACTTTTTGCTAATGCTATAAATCTGTCCCTAAATAGCAGAGGCACCTCTCTATTTTCTCATGAGCAAGACGATTTCTCCACTGAAATGGAAAAGAAGGAAGGCAAGGAGATTTTTGTTTGTTGGTTGTTGTTTTGTGGGGGTTTTTTTAACACACATGGTTATCACTGCTTTTGTTGTCTTAAGAGGGAGCTGACTTCAGAATAAAATGTGGTGGCACTTTCCATTCACTTCTCTATTCCTCTTCTTCTCCCTTAGTAAGGCATTTTGAAAAGGGAATAGTTGAAACAGTTTTTATTAGAAAAAAAATTATTAGGAAAAGTCAGTTCAAGGCCCAGAATCCAAATACAAAGGAACAGTGCAAACAAGTGTCCCTGTGGACAGTAAAAGTAGTGAAATACAAAAATTATCTTAAAGAACAGATTTTGTCTACATTTTGGCATACTTTGGCAAAGAACTTGAATTATCCAAATCAGTAGATTATCTTTTCATTACTAGCTTTCATGCTGACGTCTTGTATCTTAGTGGCAAACTGATGAAGAGCACCAGTACCATTTGGGATTGAGGGGCTTGCTTTCTTTCCTTTAGGCAAGAATGCAAAATAACTGGAGCTAATTTTTAGCATCATCCCCTTGGTTTCTCTTAATCCTCAACTGTGATGACTCTTCAAGCAGCTTATTGGAAGCAATTGTGGGAAAAAGGCCATTCTCTTTTCAGCTGTTCTTCCAAACCCTAATGAGTTAACAATTGAAATACAGAAAGTTGCTTCAGAGGTCAGGAGAGTATATTCTACACAATGGTAGCAGCATTTGAAACCATGACAGCACTATAAATTGACAAACTAAAGCAGAGCGCTTGGTGGTCTGAAGTGGAGAAAAGAACATCAGCCAAAAGCAGTAAAAAGACGAGCCATGAAACCACACAGAAAAAATGAGTGATTTTTTTCAGATCACCTTGTTAGAATTTAGTGTATCAGAGGTCAGACAAGTAGAACAATAATAAGGTCCAAGGTTGAATACCAGTGGGGAAGCTTAACTCAGGAGCTCCAGGTCAACCATGAGTGAATGAGGCAGAACAGTGAAACAGTAGTCGCCCAGGAAGGGAATGCACAAAAGTCAGGGGGGTAAGGGGAGGAGCTGGCTGGTTATCAATTAGACTAAGAGAAAGCCCAGGCCCAAGCACCTGGGATAGAAAAATAATCCCAGTGTGATGAAAGGAGATTTTTCTCCTGTGCAAACATCTCATTTTCTGGTTTTCAGGTTTTTGGAAATTAGAGATGTTGTGGAGCTAAAGATCTTAAATCTGTAACAGATGAGAAAATGCAGGCCAGTTGGAAGCATCTTCCCTGTGTCTTATGTGCATATAACAACGTTTTCATCCCACACTGGACAGTCTGCTGATATAAAGGAGGCATAAAAATAAAGTTCTTTAAAAATATGAACAAATACATGCACACGTGCACACACACACACATGCACACATATGCCCTTATAAGGGGGTTCATTTTAACTTTTTTTTTTTTTTGCTTTAGGAAAGGAAGTTTCATGCCAGTTTTATTTTTTAGCTTATGAGGAAGTATTTCTCCAGATCTGTGAAGAAAAATTCCTTCAAGTGATGGAGTAGAGAATATTTAATTGACATTTTACAGTGTAGAATGTATATATATGTATATGGTTTTGCAAAATACCTGTACAGCTTTGTCTTTCTATGAGCATGCATCGCGTGGTTTAGTTGAATTTTGGCAATTTGATTTCATAGAAGTTAGAACTAAAGACCCAAAATAAAGCAGACTGTGTCTGATATCCTGTATTTCAGACAACATTGAAAATACTCAAGCCATCCTTAACTATCCACTAATATGGACACATGGGTTTTCTACTATGCAGACTTTCTTGTACGGATTGTTGTGGAATATGAAGAACTATGGTGTTACCTTTGTATCCATCTGTGTGCATGAGGGGATAGTGTGAGCATGTGTCCATGCAATGAAAGTTTTGTGCAACATTTACAAGATGTAAATGAAATATTATCCAGGCATTATTAGCAATATATAGTAAAAAGGCAAGGATATATAAGGTCAGCTAAAGCAAGCTCTAAACATACTGTATTTGTAACCCACCGCCCTGTGTTTCTATTTGTCAATTCTTAATCTCACATTTCTGAGAAATTATATGATCCTGGATGGCTGCTAAAACTGGCAAAACTCTTACAAGCTGAGTAAGTCTCACCAGTTGTAATAAATCATACAGTATCCCTGCTATCCTCTGGTGCGTTCATGCTACTTTTTGGGCTACAAAAGACCCATTGTAAAGGTATTGTTATAACTTCAAATTCCTTCCCTTTTGCCTCTCTGAATCAACAGTATTAATTCAGATAAAGCAGGGGCTGACTGCTGAGCACACAGGTATTCCCTGCTCCACAGCCAACCCCTTCACATCACCACCAAAGAAGATGCAGGCATTACATTGCCAAGTAGCAGCTTCCTGCTTTAAACAAGATCAGTTTTCTGACCTGAAAGCTCCTCTTTCAAAGACTAAAACAGAGAAGCCCAGAGACAAAAAAAAAAAAAAAACAAAAAAACAAAAAAAATCCCAGAAAACCAACCAACCAAAAACCAAAACAAAGCAAAACCAACAAAACAAAAACCAAACAAAAACAAAATCTTTAGCAAAAAAAAAAAAAAACAAACCAACAACAACAAAAAACACTTTTTTCATCAAGATAATGCCATTGGTGGCCCCTGAAATCTAGCAGGACTGAAAATAAAACATGGCATACTTAAAGAATCTGGGAAAGGGAAAAAGTTTAGGAAAGGAACATGTAATTCAAGGACTGCAATTTTCAAGCTCATGACTGCGTATTGTGCTTTTTTTTGGGAAAAAAATATTGAATATAAAGCTGTGATCTTGTTACATATGCTGCAGGAAAGAGGTTGCAAGTTCTTTACGAATTCATTTAAATATGGTTTGTCCAAAGGAAAAGATATTTGGATTTTATATATTTCTTGCTAAATGGGTCTTTTCTGATATCATTAGACAGCTAAATCTACATCCTGAAGCCTATGGTAAGTCACGATAAATTTAAGGAAGGAAATCAAGAAAAAAAGGATAAGAAAGTCCCCTGATTCAAGAGAGGAGATCCTTTACAAAATACTCTCCAGAAACGTGGGTGGCAATAGCATTTCTTTTGTGTGCAACAGGGGAAGTTGGATTAACTAGCGTTAGGATTTAATACGCTTTTCTTAGAGGAAAGTTTGTTTTTTTTGACTTCACACAAGTAGGAAAAGTGGTGCACCCCTCTCTTTAATTACCATTTTTTCCTTCTTGCAGAAAAAGTCAGCTTCAAACTCAAGTTGATAACATCTGTCCAGGATGCTACTCCCAGGAAGACAAGTCATTGTTTGCAACATTCTCTAATACTGTTGCATTTACCGTCATAGAATCATAGAATCATAGAATAGTTAGGATTGAAAAGGACCTGAAGATCATCTGGTTCCAACCCCCCTGCCATGGGCAGGGACACCAACCACTAAACCATGCCACCTAAGGCTATGTCCAACCTGGCCTTGAACACCGTCAGTGATGGAGCATTCACAACTTCCCTGGGCAACCCATTCCAGTGCCTCACCACCCTAACAGTAAAGAATTTCTTCCTCATATCCAATCTAAACTTCCCCTGCTTAAGTCTGAACCCATTACCCCTTGTCCTCTCACTGCAGTCCCTAATGAAGAGTTCCTCCCCAGCATCCCTATAGGCCCCCTTCAGATATTGGAAGGCTGCTATGAGGTCTCCACGCAGCCTTCTCTTCTTCAGGCTGAACAGCCCCAACTTTCTCAGCCTGTCTTCATATGGGAGGTGCTCCAGTCCCCTGATCATCCTCGTGGCCCTCCTCTGCACTTGTTCCAACAGTTCCATGCCCTTTTTATGATGAGGACACCAGAACTGCACACAATACTCCAAGTGAGGTCTCATGAGAGCAGTGTAGAGGGGCAGAATCACCTTCCTCGACCTGCTGGTCACGCTCGTTTTGATGCAGCCCAAGATACGGTTGGCTTTCTGGGCTGCAAGCGCACACTGCTGCCTCATGTTCATTTTTTCATCGACCAACACCCCCAAGTCCTTCTCCGCAAGGCTGCTCTGAATCTTTTCTCATGATACAGTAAAAGTATTCTCTATGCATTAAAGCTCATATATTTAAGATCCTTATACTGCAAATAGCCCCAATTCATCAACATCAAAGAAATAACTGATGATTTAGTAGAGGGAGTTCCATTAATTGAGTCTGTTGATCCAATGTTACAGTAAACAAAAGTAATAGTGATAGCTTCATTTGCCAGCAACATGAAACAAATTATAGCCCAGTAACCTATCATTTAGCTGGTTAGAGTTATATGAACCTAAACATACCACAGTTTTGTGTAAGGATTTAGATCCAGTTCAGATGCCAAAGGTGAGATTCTGTTTGATGTAAAGACATCTAAGTCTACATACAGATGTTAACATGTGGGCTGGATGTTCCATTCAGAAGAGGTGAGAGAGTGATTCAGCTCATTCTGGTTCATACATGATTATTGTTCTTCCTGCTCCATTGACTCTACTAAACAGATCTCCATTGATATAATGAGAACATGGATACCTACCTCATGTGTAAACACCTATACTATAGGCACCTAAATTTAAGGTTTTCTGTCAGTAGATACATATACACTATAGATATAGTTTATATCTACCTATTGTTAGATAACTAGGCAGATTAGTTGGAATAGCTGCAAAATCATCTGCATCTGAGCCGGTTTTTCTGCGTTTATACCATAAAACATGTATTATTTTCCACTGAAGATAATGGAAAATTAGTTCAAAGTAAGGCATATACATAAGTAGGACAAAGCTCTCCTTAGGTCCGCAGCAGTCACTGAGAGATGGAGAGATTTAAAGATTTGAAAAAAAGATAATGATGTGGCTTTTAGAATCATTGGTGAGGGTGATCTCCCAAAAAGAGGAGGACACCAGTAACATCCCATCTGAACTTTCACAAGTAGATAGTGGATATCTGTTGGAGGTTCCTACAGGAACACCACCATGAGGTATTGATAAGTTAAACCAAGAGCGTGAGAAATATTATGTTCAGTGTGATGGGGAAAGGAAAAGCATGAGAAGGACTTGAGCTTGGAAATTGGTTACTGATGATGTTTTTTCAACAGACATAAGCAGGAAAAAACAGCAGCTGTCAGTGCTTGAAAGAGAAAAAAATGCAGCTTTCCAAGTGAAAGTTGAAGTGAGTTGTAGGTAAGTGATGGAGGCAAAGAGAAGGATGCATCTTAGACATGCATTGCAGAGAGTGAGCAAAATTCAGATATGGCCTGAAGATGAGAGATCAAGAATAAGTGTAAGTCAGCAATGACAATAGCCATTACATGTGTGGTAACAAAATATATGGTTAAGGCAAATTTGCTCTGCTATATAGAATCACAGAATCAGAATGGTTTGGGTTGGAAGGAACCTTAAATATCACCTAGTTCCATCCCCTCCTGCCATGGGCAGAGACACCTTCCACTAGACCAGGATGCTCGAAGCTCCGTCCAACCTAGCCTTAAACACTGCCAGGAATGGGGCAGCCACAACTTCTCTGGGCAATCTGTCCCAGTGTCTCATCAACCTCATAGTTAAGAATTTCTTCCAAACACCTAATCTAAATCTCCCACCTTTCAGCTTAAGGTCATCCCTCCTTGTCCTGCTACTACATGCCCTTGTAAAAAGTCCCTCTTCAAATTTCTTGTAGGGCTTCTTTCTGGCCTAAAACAGAACTGATACAAAGTATATGGCCCAAAACAGAATTAAGAGCTATATTAATGTTTGCAGACAAAATTATACAAAGATATGAAAACAACAGTAGAAAAAGAGAGAATACAATCAGGAAAAGAGTCGGGGCATCTTCACACACAAGAGGAAAGGAGTTTTGGGGGTTCTAAGAGAGGATATAATGAAGAGATATTAGAGTTTTAAAACAGCTCAAAGGAGGTAGAGCATAGAAAACTAAATAAAAGGAAATGATCATGTGAAGTTAGACGTTAATTAATTCTTCTCTGGAAGCAAGAAGGATGCCCAACACATTTTATTGATGGATCAGGAAGTGCTGAAGAAATAAGTGGAAGAAAAGGAATTGCAGACAGCCATTATATATGGTTCAAAGTGACATGGTCAAGGAAATAGGGCTTGTAGGGTATGCAGGAAGACCTGTAATGTTTTCTCGCTTGCTTGCCTGCTTGCATTCATAATGTGGCAAAGACTAAAACATATTTGTCTTGTAGGAAAAAAAAGCAAAAGAGGAGGACAGGCATTCCAAAACATAAAAGAAGTATGGGAATATGTGTTGGGTAAAGGTGATCTGGGGATGAAGTGGTAGTGTTTGCTATGACATGTGAAATGCTGAGTGCTTCCTTTGAGCTCCTGAAGAAACTGTGTGCCTTCAATAGGAAGCAGTCAATTATTTGATGGATTTGCCCCTTCAGTGGGAAACCCTTGCCTGTCACATGCATCTGGCCCTGCAGCTGCGGAAGAGGGATTCCTGACCACAAGAAATGTCAGATGTAACACTTCAACTCCCCTGCCCTCAGCAGATTTAGATTCTGTAGGTATAAAAATGGGTCTTCAGCAGTTAAAATGTCAATAGTCTCTTATCAGTGGCATTCTATTAGCTGTGCCTCATTTTCCTGCACAGTTAGAAAAACTGTATAAATAGGTTATGCAGATTTATCAGTTTGTTAGACAGCAAGACAAGCTCTGGTCATCTTACAGTATGTCTTAACACATTTTTCCCAGATGAGTGAAGACCAAAATGACTGATCACATCTTTGTTAAAGATTGCAGGGGGAGACACTGGGAAACTGTGGGAGTAGGAGTTCAATGAAGTAAATCACATGAACTCTCCTGTGTTAGTGCAGAGTGGCAGAGTGGACAGACAACCAGCATGATCCCGCCTGTCTGTTCTCATAAAACCTGTGAATCCCTGTCTGTGGGCTCTAAAGGGCTCTAGTTGTGAAAAGAGTGGCTAAAACACTATGCTTACAAACTATAGCGCTGGTGTCAGAGAGCCCTGTTACACAACCTTTAGCACAGAAAATATGCAAAGCATATTTGGCAGTAGGAAAGAATGATAGATATAAATACAAAATAAGTTATTATTATGGAGGCTATAACTCACTCTTCTCACCCGTAATAAAAAAGATCAGTCCAGAAGACTGCACAGTTTCAACAGATTTTGCAAAACTGGTGATACTGGGCAAATAAACACAGACTATCCTGTTGCAAATAGCACTTTTTGTACAAAGACAATGCTCCTTTGTGGCAGTGCTGGATCAAGTTGACACAATAAGAATTTTGTGGGAAATAAAGTTAATGGCACTACTGCCAACTTATTTCTGAATTCAATATAGAAAGATGTCTAGCAAGTGGGCAGTCAGAAATTAACACATTACCTTTCCCCTTTCAAAAAGGGACAAAAATACATCCTTAGAAAGTTCAGTTCATTCTGGCGAGGGGGTGGAATGGTTTTCACCATTTTCTCATCAGCTAGAATGCTTTTCACAGCCAACAAATCACAAGGTACAGTTAGATATAAGACCACTTCTGTAAGAAAATGCGTTCATGTTAAAAATGAATAGAAATTATAGCAACAGAAGAAAATGAAACTTGCAAGCCTGGAGAAATAAAACAACTTATTATTTATGGTAAACAACAGGGGATTGTTGTAGGTCTGAAGCAATCAAAAGAATCTTGCACCACAAAGCAAATCTGAACAACAATAATAATAATACTTAGAATTCAGACTTTTCATTTATTGAATTGTTTCTGTACAACAAGCTGTACAGAATAACACAATACATACTAATGCTCTGGAATTAGTAAAGAAACAACCTAGTTGTAAAGGAATATAGAGCTATACAGAACAGAGAGCTGTTATTTTGTAGGTTTGCATATTTCCTACTCAAATACCTATTGTATGTACTTTTCTTCTCTGTCCAAGAAGTGTTCCTCACATTAGTTTTTAAGAGTGTAGGAGTGCATTTAATGATTAACTGGGAGAAATAACTGCTCAATAATACATTGCCATGTGTGGACCTAAACTGGATCACAGTCTTTTATTTCAGTGGCTTTTCAATTCCCTTTGTTATTATTTTTGTGGTATACTCTACAGTCCAAAATATGACTTCTTCCATGGCTTATGGTTTGTGCCTTTGTTCACACTTGATGCATTTGCTAAACTCAAAGGTGTGAATATAGCTATTTCTCAAGGCCAAATCATAGGTCACATAAAACTCAGTAATTGCTGCCAGATTACAGATTTCTCCTTTTTAAAAATTTTCAAACCCCTACCAAACTTTATCCCAATCTGCTCAAAAAAATCATCATTCCAGTGGTACACAAGTCAGGATGCTATTTGGTCTGATTGCCATGAAAGAAAAACACTGGATGCCTATCAAAGTCATCCACACAATTGAAATTGTTTACAAATTTTAAATTCAGGTACATTTAATACTTAGACTTTCTTGTATTCTTGTAATCTAACAAGAAATCTCCAGAAAGATGGTCTGAAGGATTTGTCGGGGAAATACAATTTCTTTTTTTATCCTCAGATTCAGTTGCAAGCACAGAAGGAAGAAACATTTTCCTCCAAAAAGTTTAGTGTAGCTTGTGCACTCAAAGAGATTTGTCTTCCTCCTTGAAAAAAAACAAAAAGCTTATTATCATTGGAATAGCTAGAGAAAGGGAAGGAATTATCCTTCTGTGTCATTTCAAGTCTGTCAAAATACTCCCTGGCTCTCTTCAGGTACTGACGATCCGTCTCCAACAACTATCTATCTTCTATAGCAGAGTCTTCATCATCTTGCTCAGTTATTAAGAAATAAACATACGTGCATAGCAAATATATCTTAAAAACTGCTCATAGACTAAAACTTGCCTGCATGAGAAGCGTATCTATGAGTTTAAATAATGAACACCTCTCAGTATGCAGTCTGTCTGAACTGACCTTCGAAGCTTTTGCTTGCAGAGAGCAAAGGGGACAAAATTCTTTGAACAGATTGTCATGTCTTGTTCACCTAAGTCTTTCAAAAGCTGCTGGACTGCCAAAAAGTGTATTTTATTCATTAAGGAGGTGAATTTGAATATGGAAAGTTAATCACACAATATCAATAAAATGGGGGGAAATCATGCAATAAAATTACACCTCCTCTCAACTTTATTGAAATTAAATGGAAATATTTTTTGTATATGAAAAGAAGGCATACAATGATACTAAAAAGAAATATATATATAAAAGCTAGGAGAGGCAGAAATTCTCTAGCTGTAAAGTATAAGCCATTCACTGGTTGTTTGGAATAAGAAAGGAATCAAAATCTGGATATTTCCATAAACATCTTGTTCATACTTCATTGCACCTTCCTTTGAAGTGGGTATCTTTGATCACTGTTCACAGGACGGTGGACGAAATGGCATTCCAGTGTGATACAACTTAACATTCCTGTGATCTCAGCTTTGTTTATATTATTTTTATGTGAATATTCCTCTATTTTTGCTGCCCCAGCAATAGCCTCACAGAAAAGTTTATGAAACTGGTAAATACAGGAAAATAGAAAGTTGGTCAGAGAGAAGCTAAGAACAGGTGAATGAACCTGTGTGACATAAATCCCAGTTCTGCAACAAGACAGATCATCCCTGCATTTTTCTCCTTTCTTTTTACCCAAAAACCCCATGGTAACATGCTCACATGACTGTTATATACTGCAGTGAGTTAAGGTTTTATTCAGAACACAGCCATGCCAGGATAAATCTGGTTCTCATGGATGTGTTTAGAACCAAATTTTGTTATTCATTCTCCAAACTTACTTATACAAACTGAAAATCAAGAATTGCAGACCATTGCTGACTAAAAACTGTATAGATCAAAGCCATGTTGGTGTGTTCCTGTGATTTTTGTGTGGTCTTGCCCAGGACTATTACTTTTAATTTGAACTGTTCAAAGTGATTTTTCTCTCTTTTTTTTTGGCACAAACCAGTGTTTAGGGAAATGCTTCTGTAAGGAAACAAAATCTCCTTTTTGTGGAATCCACTAGACAATGAAGAATATTGAATTGCATCCTCTCCAAATATATATTTAATTTCCCATGTCTCCAAAACTGCCTGATAATATTAGACTGTTCCTCTTTCTCACTTTCTTTCTGTAAGTATATATATATATGTATTTTCTTTTATAATCTGAATCTTTATGTTGAAAATTTATCTTCATCGCTGGAATAACTACTATTAGTATGTTTCATGCAACCTTTGGGTTTCCTATAAAAGTCCCTCACTCTTCACGACAGCTGCTCTTGACCCCAAAATTATTGAACCTAAGCCAAAGTTCTTCACAGTTCAGCAATATTTGTTCAATTCTTGTCATTCTATCTCAGACATGTTGATAAAATCAACAGAAAATACTTAATAAAAGTAACCTTTTATTTACTAAAAGAAGACCACCAGCTTCCTTTTTGAATGGAAAATATTTTCAATGAAAATTTCCATATTCCTAAAATTTCTAATTTTAGAATATGAAATCTGAAATATTAATATTTTAAAAAACCCTACTTTTTCTTTAGTTTCTCTTCTGTCTCTCTCTGCTTTTTAAGAGTTTATTTCTTGTTTGTCAAGGAAAGCAATATACTAACAGTCCATACATTATTTTTGGCTCTTTATTTTCCACAAATTTCTTGATGATATCTAGTTTGTAAAGTCATAACATGTGAAAGTAAAGGAGGTTGCTTGAAGATCTGTCTAGTTGCAAAGATGGCCCAAGGCTGCTCTCTCCCTTCTTGGACATGGATCTTTGCACAACAGTGTATATTTTTGATTATCAAATAGCAGGATTTTTCAACCTCACTGTGCTTGCAGCAGATCCTGAAATCCAGCCAGAAGCCTCCATTGCTTCAGTAACTACTAAATGCTTGCCTACTGAGTGATAAAAGATGACCGGGAGTCAGGTAGCTTATGGTCTGCTCTAGCAACAGAGTGTCCTGGGTAAATTTCAATATCCAAATATTTCTTTCACTGGTAAATGAGTCAAGCTGTCAGAAAGACTGCCTCTCACACTGCAAGATTTTTCCTGCTGTAGAAACTAAATTCAGTGAAACACAACTTTCTGGGACCAGAGCCAGGTCACTCTCAGTTCAGTGGACTTATCTTTGAATTTAGAATTAAAGGCTCAGGCATGTCTCTTGAGAGGCAAACCTCATTCTTTCAGTGATCCACTCCCTCAAATATCGAACTTGTGCTACCAGTAGACTGCATCTTTACACACATTGTGAGACTTTGCTGGCAAAAATTGCTGTAGAGTTTTATTCCTCCTTGGCTGAGTAACTGTCACTGCCAAACTGATGTTAATTGATGCCTCCTTGCTGTGGTAGTGGGAGTTTCAGAACAGATGTTAATATAGCAATGATCATGTTAAGGAAATTTAAAATAGAAGAAGACTAACTTCTGCTTACAGTCTATATATACTACCACAGATTTATTGAAAAACAAAATAAAGAATATACTTAGCTGCTGGAGAGGTGTCTGAGATTAACACATTCACTGCGTTTCTCAAACCAAAACTGTACGAACAGACCTAATTCCCTTCCTCCCTAAGTAAAATTTTAAATGTACCACATATCTTTTTTCTGCACCAAGTAAGCATCTGGGATAGTAAAGCCTACTAATACACTGGTTTGTAATCCAGCACTAGCATCTAGCATAAGAGGCACAAGTCAGCTGAACTTAGAAAATATTGCTATTAAATAATTACAGAGTATCTTTAAACTATGGCTTACTGTTTCTGAAAATGACTGTATCATCCATCAAAGTATACTGTAAGCTTTTAAAATAAATGTATCATGTAAATGTATTTTGTAAGATTACATACAAATGCTTATTTTTCATTTGTATTCATATTTAATAGTAAGTCCATTATTTGAGATTCAAGATAGGATAAATCTAAATATTTTATACTGCCCTATAAGTTAGACAGTGTAGTTTAATATTAAGATTTTACTAGACAGTTACACAGTACTCAGTTTTAATACGGAATACTTCATCACGTTCATTATTGCCTATTTAGACTCATGTAAACTGACACTCCTGAAATAAGCAAGCTTTAAAATGTTAATATAAATGTTATGCCTCTTTTAATTGCAATAGACATCTCATTAAGTAATTTAATGCCGATGGGACCTCTTACCAATACACAAAAAAACATGTTTTGCCCAGCTTTTATATACAGTACGATATGATGGAAATATTTTTTTTCCACAGTGATGCTCATCAGCTTTCACTTTCCTCTCCATAGAGATGCCTGTGTGAGGAAGTCTCTCTCAGTGGGCTGGGGTAGCTGGTTTAAATCAAAGCACTGTTATGAAGTCTGCACCTGCCTGCTCAGTATTAACTAGCAGGACCTGTTGGACACAACACCGGACAAACAAGAGCCACCTAGACCATGACCATGGTGGAATTAGTTCTTCATCTAGGTGGAGAGAAAAACACGCATGACATTTTCATTAGCATAGAAGGCAGAAACATCTGGTTACTTGGTTCAGCTCATCAGCAGGAGAGCTTGTAGTTGATTAGCCCTTCTCTCAGTAGTAGGCGTTACTATAGTCAGTGGGAATTACTAAACATGGTTTCAGGGAGCTGACGTTAATTTGGCTTGCCAAAATAATATGCAATTTTTTAAGGAGTTTGTGTTAATTAGTTGTATAATTTGATGTGATGTGATTGGGTTTGCACAAAGAAAAACAGAACAGGGTTTGCTATTAGAAGCTACAGTAGGAGAATCAAGAGGTGGCACTTAAATAGTGCACAGTATGAATCTGCAGAAGCGAAAGGCCTTAGTTCATGATCTAATTATGCAATGGGATTTCCTTCCTCGAAGGCTAAAAGCCTTTTAATTCATATTTTTTTCTTTTGAGATATTTTATTTTGATTACTGTACTATTAATTCCTGTGCACCTCCTATTTTACCACAGCTTAAGTCAATTTATATATCTCATTTTGGCCTGTTTTGTATAATATTCCATTTTTAGCAGAAAAGGAATAAGTAAAATGATAAAATTAGGCAATTTGTAGATTGCATAAATCCTCACTGCATCTCTCTCCCTGCTTTTTACTCTTCATTCACTGACTCTTTCCCCACTATTATTGGCAATTTAGGTTTCTTTCCTACCTGTGAAATGGTAATCAGTGATTGTACTCATGTCATAGAATCATAGAATCATAGAACAGTTAGGGTTGGAAAGGATCTTCAGATCATCTAGTTCCAACCCCCCTGCCAGGGGCAGGGACACCTCACACTAAACCATGCCACCTAAGGCTATGTCCAATCTGGCCTTGAACACTGCCAGCGATGGAGCATTCACAACTTCCCTGGGCAACCCATTCCAGTGCCTCACCGCCCTAACAGTAAAGAATTTCTTCCTCATATCCAATCTAAACTTCCCCTGTTTAAGTTTGAACCCATTACCCCTTGTCCTATCACTGCAGTCCCTAATGAAAAGTTCCTCCCCAGCATCCCTATAGGCCCCCTTCAGATACTGGAAGGATGCTATGAGGTCTCCACACAGCCTTCTCTTCTCCAGGATGAACAGACCCAACTTTCTCAGCCTATCTTCATACAGGAGGTGCTCCAGTCCCCTGATCATCCTCGTGGCCCTCCTCTGCACTTGTTCCAACAGTTCCATGTCCTTTTTATGTTGAGGACACCAGAACTGTACACAATACTCCAAGTGAGGTCCCACAAGAGCAGAGTAGAGGGGCAGGATCACCTTCCTCGACCTGCTGGTCACGCTCCTTTTGATGCAGCCCAGGATACGGTTGGCTTTCTGGGCTGCAAGCACACACTGTCGTTCATGTTCATTTTCTCATCGACCAACACCCCCAAGTCCTTCTCCGCAGGGCTGCTCTGAATCTCTTCTCTGCCCAACCTGTAACTGTGCCTGGGATTGCTCCTGCCCAGGTGTAGGACTTTGCACTTGGCATGGCTAAACTTCATCAGGTTGGCATCAGCCCACCTTACAAGCATGTCAAGGTCCCTCTGGATGGCATTCGTTCCCTCCAGCATATCAACCGAACCACACAGCTTGGTGTCATCAGCAAACTTGCTGAGGGCACACTCAATCCCACAGTCCATGTCACCAAGAAAGATGTTGAATAAGACAGGTCCCAACATCAATCCCTGAATTACCATTTCTGCCAGGCAAACCAGTGTAGTTTGGGGATGTAGAAACAGAGATGAGGCAGTCAACATCCTATCATCAAAGTAGCTTCCTGCCCACTGGGTGTTGGAAAAAATTTAGAAGGTTGTACTGAAGAGTTTCTGCTGAGGGCTCTGGCTGAACGAAAGGGCTGTTTGGGTTTTTTCCACAGGATTTACCAGGTATGAGATTAGATGATTGAAACAAATCTCAGAAATAGCATACCTTTCCACGTTTTCGTATTCTTCTCATCTTTCTTGTTTGTTTGGACGTCAAGTTCTTTGGGCTGATGGCTATTTCTTCTCATGGTTTGCGCAGTGCTCTGCAGACTGGGTTGCAAGTCCTGGCGGTAGCCTCCAGGCACAGCTCTCATAGACATGCCAGTTAATTAACTCACAGCTCTCCCACTTTCTGCCACCCCAACCTAGCATTTTAACACTTCACGTCACCTCCACAAGGAATGCTGTTTCCATGGGGAAGTCTGAAACATACAGTACGAGGTATTAATACTATCCAAATTTAGCCATATACTTATTTGAGAGATTTGCCTCCTTAAGTTCTTTGTGCTGTTAACGGCTGCTGCTTCAGATCACCCCTGAAGAGAGATTGTCTCCCTCCACTAATTGCCAGGTGCCAAAAGTTAGGCAGCATGGTCATACCTCAGGATTTCTGTTTCTACCCTTCTGCAAGAAAACAGCTTGATAGCTGTGTTTGAAACCTTCTCCCCACATGGGATGGCCAAGAAGTAGAGAGAAACTTATTTGTATGTCACTTGAGAGAGGTCCTCTGGGTACTGACGTTTTCTACAAACTCACTGGGTAATGGGGAACCTTCTTATACACTGCTGAAAGTTTGACTGAACCTTGCATGCTGATGGACCAACTTCTCAGAGATGTTCACAAATCTCAGAATTTCCTGAAATCTCATACAATGCAGGTTTTCTAGGATACAAGATTCCCTTATAAATGTTTCACAGAGCTCTCCTCTTCAAGTTTCTAAAAAGATGCACTGCATAATTTATGGCATGCTCTGTTCAACATCCAACCTCTGTGAAAAAGCTCTGTGGTTTAGGTATGACTTCATACAGAATAGCAAGTCCACCAAACACAGAAGAGAGAAGAGTCATAATAGACTCTTTGTCTGAACCATCAAGACTTGGGAGATAGAAGCTTCCTAACAGCAAGTTTTAAGAGCCAGAGGTATAGAAAGACTTGTGTCAAAGGAAGCATGTGTAGCATATAGTGAAGTGGAGTTGGTATTACGCATAAATAAGAGTAAAGTATACAAGTACAAAAGGCTATGCCTCCATTGAGTGGATCTAGTACCAGAAAAGGGGAAACCCCCCCCCCCCAAAAAAACAACAAAATATATTTTACTCACACAGGCCAGCACTGAGGATGCCTGGATAGTTTTCAGGTAATTTCCATTAGTTCAGCAAGAATGGCAGTGTCCATCAGAGAAGCTATCTGTGCAAAGCTGAGTTGTCCATCATAAGATCACCTGGACCCTTTACAGAATTAGAGCCTTATAATGCTTACATGTTTGTGGTTTATTTTCTGTTTGAATATCAGTTATTATTGAAACCCTATTTGGTTACTTTGAGCAGTCATTTGGTACATATACAGCAATTTATAGTTCCTCTTTAGCCCCTTATGTACACTACCTACCATACTGCCAGTATTGCCTGTTTCTGACATGACCTCAATTACCTGCCTCTCACTGTTGTCCCCTATTTTACATCTGGCTTTCAAGCTCATGGAGAGTGTATTTCTCTATTTCTTTCAAGCTTTTTCAGAATGAGTTTCTGTGTTTTACTCTGTATTTTCTACCCCATCTATCACCATGGTGCCCATGACTGGAAATACTAGGAACTACAATAATGCTAATACTAAGCAAGATAGATAGGAGAGACGTAACGCACCTGAGTAACACTAAAAAAATAAAAGTGTGATTTTGTTCACTTCATATAAAAGAATGTTGCACTGCCAATGGTTTGATTACTTGTTGTAAGCCCCTTAGACACAATACAGCAAACAGGCTTGAAAAGTTCCTCATTATTTTCAACTCCTGCGCTATATATAGGTAAATATCTCTTATATCAAAAATGTATTAATTCACCATGTATTAATTCACAAATCTATATTAATTGTAAAAGAACTCTGAGCATTTAAATTGGTTCTAGAAAATATGGAGAAAATTTTCAGATTTTGCTTGGATACAAAAAAATGTATGGATATAAAGATTATTAGTGAATTTCCTTTCTTACCAAAACTGCCTTCTCTTTGTTTCCATCTCTCCTGTCACCTTCACTTCACCAAGTGATATCAGAAGGACTTAAGCAAGGTAATTTTCCTACTTTGTAGTGAATTACACAAGTAGCCTGAAAACAGTTGCTGAATGAATGGATTTTAAAGTCAGCAATGGTATCGTTATTAAAGGAGATACAGAAGAGATAGCTGAGCCTCACCTAGAACAACAAGGCTGTGATTTCTTAGGCACCTGCATACACTTCAGTATTCTCAGATGAACTTCTAGACTCATAAAATGCAGCAATAGGGTTTTCATCTGTGTCAGTGGCACTAAGATTTCAGCTGGTGTGATCCTGAGAAATTTTCCTGGAAGGCCTGAAAAACTGGAGACTGTTGTACAATTGGTTTTTTACCTGTTACCTACATATATTTTCCCTGTGAAGTGTATTTCAGCTTGGGAGTGCCCAGTCCTGTGAAGAGTAAATTAGTCAGAGGTGCACAAGTTTCATAACAGAAATCACAAGGAAATCTAGCAGAAGAGAAAGTACTGACATTACGGAACAGTTCCTGTAGACGTGTAGATCCCTTTGCTTTGTAACTCATGATTTTATAATGTTCATCTTTTGAAACAGGGCTGAATCCTCCATGTTTCGTCTCATTTCCAGAGGTGGCGATTCCAATTTTTTGATCAGTATAGTTTCAAATAAGAGTTTGACTGAATACTTTCATCTGTTTAAAAAATAAAAAAATAAATAAAAAATCAAGCACAATTAAAACTTGTTGAAACTTCCTATTCTAGCAGTCAAACACAAAAGGCCAGCAGACCAAATTTAAAAAATAGTCTCTGTACCTAACTTTAAAATTACCCATTGTCAAATAAGCAGTTTGTAAGCATTTGTAAATGAGCTACTATTCACACTGAGTTGAAAATTGCTTTTTTTAACCTTTTAGCCACTGAACTTTTCCTAAGACTGTAGAAGATTGGAGCTCTTTACCGTAAAAATGTCCTAAGTCTTATTCAAGCATCCTCTGATGTTTGGACCTTGAAGAAAACTATAGAACATCATGTTATGGCTGTGGATGTAAAGACACACCAATGTCACAGGTTAAGTGCTTTATTTGAGGATCTACAAAATGTCAAAATAAAGAAACAATAATGGGCAATACAATTAGACTGTGTCTCAAGGTATTTGCAGAAAGGAGGGAAAATGGCACATTCAACTTAACTTTCACATTCCTGAGTTCTAAGTACTAGGGTGCCTCACCTAGGAGAGGCCAAACATAGATTTGATGTGGGATTGTGCAGTAAAATCCCCAAATTTAACAATGAAGTAATTCAATTGAAAAGATTATTATTTTTTTAATAAAGGTTTAAGAGCAATGAGGCAACAAGCATTCACTGTATGGCAACATTCCATTATGAAACTCAGTTGCACAGCAAAACTATCAGTTTTCCCTTGTTGCTTTCCAAGAAAATGCTATTACTTTCCAAAAAACATTATACACAATTAATCCCTAGTGGCATCGAGGGATGCTAGCTGCATGTTCCTCCACCAGAAGTATCCTGTGTACAGTCAAGAAGGCAGGCTAATTTGCACAGCTGCCCTCCAGCAGAGATTTTGCCATTAGACTGGGTCTAAATCCAAGCTCTGTATTTAGCTCTAACCTTTGCTTTCTGCTTCCCTGTATATACTTTGGAGCCATTTACTTATATGCAAAATATGATGATATTACTAACTTCCCCTGCACTTTAGTCTTTTTTCTTCCCCTCCATATTCACTTTTTGCTGCTGTCCCTTCCACCTGTGCAAAATCTTCTAGGAAAGGGTAATTAGCCCTCACTGGGCGTGTGTTCCTGGGGCTAGGTTACCAATCTGCCTAACTTAAAACTGACTCCAGTATCTCCATGCTACATGCAGTAAGTTCTGTCTTCTGACTGTAATATAGATATAAATTTAGCTCAAGAACGCTTTGGAGGGGGAGGCTATCTTTTCATTACTTGCTCAATATCCATTATAATGGAACCTGTCTTCCAGTTCAGGGCCTGAAGGCATATCGCAATGCAAATAATAGACAATAATGATAATAAAAAGAAAATTTTCTTCACAAGAAACTTGATTAGTCTCCTGCATCCTGGGTAAAAGTGTCTATATTTGTATAAAGTTTTACAAGTTTTGGTTTATGTTTTTAAATACAGTGCCAGTTAAGACTAATTCCCTATTTCTCCTGGTTTCCATGCAGAGAGATATATTTATGTCCCAGTATTCCAGTGAGTTCCCTTAGCTGATGCTTGAAATGCATCTCTAAAATTACTGTACCATCCCAAATTTAAGCTCATGCAATCTCCACAGCAACAATTGTATCTGGATAACAAATTGTTTGTTAAATGGAAATGGAAATTATCAGCTACGTGGATTATTTCTTGTGATATTCTTGCAATACTATGCTTTCATTCACATGCTGTTAGACACTTACTGTGACATACAGCAATGTTTTCAAGATGCCCTACAGCTCCCAAAGGTATCATCATGAGAATTAGAGGTCTCAGCAGTTTCTTGATGGGATGGGATTTAAAGTAATGTTTGTACATTGCTTTCTTGTTTGAACATTATCTCTAATAGCATATCCAGCTATATCTTCTTTTCTCTCTTCACTCATACAGAGATGGGGGGAGCCTACAAGAGAAGCAGTCAACTTGAGGTAGACTCAGAGTTTTGAAGAACAGACAATTCAGTCACGTGAAGGGCTGCTTTGGATCAGTAGTATCAGTCCTATAGTGACTGCGCATGAACAGGAATAAGCTTTGTTTTGGGTTAATTTGAAGAAGCTTTTCTACATGCCAAATTAATGGCATATGTTTTTATTTTTGTATTTTCATTACTAATTTGGTTCGAGTCCCTCTTTGGCCCCTAGTATGCAGTAAAGATAACTGATTATAGCAAAGAAATAATTTAAGAAAAATCAATAGAAAAGACTTTGATAGCAAGATAATTGTCCATACACAGATATCGAACAACATAGTGAGAATATGGATAAGTACCAATTTAATCACTTTCACAGAAGTTTATAGGTAAATCTGCCTAGCAGAATTTAATTTTAAGCATAACTTAATAAGATTTCTGTTGTAGTATTTTTTATGGTAAATGATTCCCTTGGGATTTATTCTCCATTCACTAAGTGTCAGAGATATTGCTGCCACAATTCTATGAGGACTGTTTACTTGAAGTTTCCCAAAATTCACTGATACATATCTCATGGTTACTGAGGCTACAGCATTTAACCATTCCCTATTGCTAACAACCAAGCACTATTTGCTTTCTTGAAGGTGTGGCAGAATGTGGCTGAGCCTGAGATAAACGTGGTGAGAAAGCGCCATCAAAATACTGGGACCAGATATGCATAAACCACTTTTAAAAACACTAATGTAGCTACTCTCACCTTAGTAGAAAATTAAGCATGTCTTTGCTTCTACCTCATTAGCATGTAGTATCCTCAAGGGGCTGATGACAGACCCATCCTCCCTGGATTTTTCAAATTAGAGGCAAGACTTTCATCTCAAGAATGAAGATGCTTCACCTTCTCTAAGCTTCCCAGCCTTCATTCCCACCACCCTCCCAAAGTCTGTCTTTTTCTTCTTCTTCCACCTCTTCTCCTGTGAACTTGCCCATCTGTTTCTATTTACTACCAGATTTCTCCCCTCCCACATTCCTCATACAGTCAGTGAACCACACAATACTCTCCTCCTGCCTCTTCCGTCCCCAGGAGTTTGCCCATGGCAGCTCTTTCCCTCCTCTTTCTGAGGACCTGTTTCCCTGAGTGAGGGGAGGCTCATGCTAGGCTTGCTGTCTTTGGGGTTTATGTGACATCCTGCCTCTGGGCTAAGAGAGATTCCTAACCAACCTTGCAGCTCTGTCAGCTCCCCATCACTCCCTGCCACCCACAGGCTCCTCAGTAAAAATCATAGGATGCAGAGTGCAACAACACTGCATGTCAAGTGTCTGTGCAGAGAGTTATCATCAGATGCTGCTTCTCTGGGAGGACATACCACTCTAGTGCACACATCCACACATGTGGATGCCGCGTTTCCAGCACAACAGCTCCTTCACGAGTGCATCATTTTTTGCTTCCTCACCTGTTTTTTTGTTAGTCATAAGCTGCTCAGAGCAAGATGTTTCTTAAACACTTGTGTAGAACTTAGTGCAGAGACCCTGCAAAACCATGTCCGGACAGCAATAAAAATGCTAGTAACAGATACTGAATGGGAGACTTCAGAAATAAAGAAAGGAAACAAAATAGGAGTTGACATGATGAAAATTTGCAAAATAAAAGTAGGGGTCAATCAGGAATTGCCATCCTCCCTCTCCTAAGTATATTATCCTGGAAGTAAAAGCTGGTCTTTGGAAACTCATGAAAAGAAAATATTTCCCCTCCCCAGCCTAAGTGTATAATTAGCTTGTGGTAATAATTGCCCTTGTGTGACACTGAGGCCAAGTACTCAGTAAAATAGTTGCACAGATAGTACAAAATACCTGTAGCTATCTCTTTTGTAAGAGGGATACTAATCCCATGCTTCAGGCTTTAGATCAGTTTCTGCTAAAGACAAGGAGGTCTGATATGCTGGTACTTTCAGAGAAATAGAATATTAGACCTGAGAGACCTGTCATCTGATCTTGTGTGGCATTTTCTATAAGAAAGAGCAAAAAGGAATCAGAAGACTGGAGGGTCAAAAATAAAAGTGTGGATAAAAAAAAAAAAAAGAAAAGATAAAAAGATCCATCAGAGTAAAAAGAGAATGAAAGCATGGGGCAGGAAAAGGCTAGGGTTGATATTTAGGTAAACTCTCTTTTACTTTGTTCCAGTTTAAGGTTTCAGTGGGGCTCTCCAGAATTTTATTTAAAGGCTATGTATATACCTGTGTTTTACAGAAATATGCTTTTGAGGATCGTACTGTTTGACTTGCAAGTTGTCTCCAGTGTTTACCTAGGTGATTATCAACATATAAGTAAGTCTGATTTTGTTCTCAGTTCCATTTACAGTATTACTGATTTATTATTACAATTAATTAATCCTAGAAAAGAATGTCTAACAATTAGCAATTTGTGAAGATCAGATGCCATGTGCTGTTACAGTTAGAGAAAGTATGTATTATAAAGCCCATTATGTGCACCAGGTGTAAAGACAAAAAATTATCTACTTTAAAAAAAAGGCTATTGGAACAAATATGATTAAAAGGTATCTAATTAATTCATAAAACAGGTGGAATAGCAAACTGCTGATGAACAATTCTGGACAGGATAACAAGCTAAACATTTGTTGAGATTTGAATAACTTTGGTTTAGTTTAGCTTTGATCTTGAAGCCTAGTGTCTTTTAAGGCTTCCCCCCCTTGCCAGCCAGCCCTCAAGAAAGAAAGAACTGATTTAATCCAAAATACTAAGACAGAGTTTGTATTTCATATGATACATATCAACCCATCTGAAATTGTAACTGAATGTAGTCTTACCTGAAAATCTGAACAAAGTGGTACAAAATTGATCAGCGTCATTGCATAATATGCGCTGAAGCTCTTCTGAACCATGTGTTGGAGTTACTCCTTTCCAATATTTGTTGGACTGTCCTTAGTTCAAGTGAGCTTCATGTCTTTCAAAAATTGCTACTTTAAAAAAAAATCTAACTTGGAAACAGAATGCCTCCCCAGAAATCAAAAGTATTGACTGTAAGCACAATATGACCACCAATCAAAATAGTGCTCCATGGTATAATTTTTAGTCTGTGTTTTCAGTGTAACTGGTAACTCAGCATTGTTTTGAGAAAACATAGTAGGGAGCACCAGTGAAACCTTAAAACATAGAAAATTAAATCTGGGACAGACATATCCCATGCACATATCCATCTCATTGAGTTATTTTAGTGTTTCTGAGTTTTGTCTGGTATTCATGCAAGACAGTAATTGCCACATAAACAAGCAAAGAGCAAATGTATCTTTATTTGGGTTACTCAGCTTTCTATCCTACTGTTTTCTCCTTTATATTAGCCCCTATTCCATGCCTCAGGGCTCCTTACCAGCTCCTCATTAAGGCATGCACCTTCTTGTGGCTCCCTATCAACCTCCTGCACTGCAGCAATTAACTCATTATAGTACCAAGTACATGACCGTTGCAGCATTTATTCAAGATTCAAAATACTCTCTCATTGTATGCCAAGTTTTAAAATTAATTTTGAAGGGAAAGATATGTGTTGAAACACATTAGGTTTTTACCAAAAATAGATCATGCCATGCTGCTCTTGTAACTTTCTTTCATTAATAATGGAGGGTTTTTAAGCAAAGAAATACAATAGATCTCACTCCTGTGGGCATCCATAAATCATATTATAGGGAGTTACAGGGGAAGGGATGTTATTTAAACTGGAGAAAGCAGAGATCAGTTAGAAGAACTATATGGAACTGACTGAAGAAGAGGTGACTGTGGGTTGTGGTGAAAAAGGATCTTTTGTGATGGACAGAGATTAGTAGTGGAGTCCTACACTGACTGCTCTTAGGACTGATAATTTAATGCGGTCGTATTTTCATTAATAACCACGCAATGGAAAAGGAAGCATGCACTATTGAAATTTGCTGATTGCACAAAGCTAGGGAAAACTACCATTATTGAGTCATAATAGTGCAAGCAGAGGAAAGGGAAGAAAAGGAATAGGAAGGGACCAGGTGAAATCCAGGAGTATAGCCTCATGATGGTACACTTCAGAAGGCAAATAATGAAGCAGTGGTCTTAGGTACCCAGTTTGGGTGGATATCATTGCTTTAGCAGCTGGCTAAAAAAAGAGATACAAGTTAAGTAAACAATTTGGATCACACTCCTTGGTAATAAAAGGTGGCTATGAGCCTTAGGCAAGTTGTGCCTATAAAACAAAAGTGTGATGAGAGTTATCTGGCAGTGATGGGATTTTTTCTGTTTTTCATTGAACGCTGCCGCTCTATACAAAGTACAGGTACACAGTGTACAACTTGGGTCATTGATGTGCAAGAAAATTAATTCAGACTGGGACAAGGACTGAGAAGGTGTACTGGGAGGAGGAGGAGAGGCTGTCTAATAAGGGAGAATAAAAGTGCTTCACTTGTTCACACAAACAAAACAAAGGCTGTTAGGGAACATAACTGCTGTTTATAAATATACAAGGAGTGAGAAGAGCTATTTAAAGGATGATGTTGACATAAGAGCAAAGGTTATAAAATGACCATGAATAAACTCAAACAGGAAATTAGGAGGAAGTGCTGGAATGAAATCCTGGATTAGCCCTCCAAAAGGAACAGGGGGAGGAAGAAACTTCACTGGTTCCAGTATGAAACTTGAGCACTTCATGAAAGCAATTACATGACGTGTGGTTGACAGCAAAAGCTGGGGTTTGAATTTGATTCAGGAGGTCCTTTTAAATCCTATTTCCTATGTTTGCAGGGGAAGCTGATTTAAATCTTCATCAAGAGATGTCTTAGATGCTGATAACATTAATTAATACCTTACAATCTAGTAATACCCTTCCATCTAAAGACCGCAAAGCACATTGAACACATGTGGGAATTAAACATCTAAATATCCACCTGTGTTGTTACTGTTATTCTGCAGCCAGGAAATTGCAATGCCCTGAGCAATTCTTTTTGGATCCCCTGGAAAAATCTGTAAAAATGAAGAATAGACCTCACAGATCTCCTAGTTTTAAGAAGAAACCTGTAGTTCTGAAAATTGTCATCATGTTTTCAAGGCTTTTTAATTCCAGAAAATCTATGAATTGTACACAATTGCTTGTACAAAGCTATAAGCCATATGCTGTTTAGCTTAAAATGTCAATGAGCCAGTCAGCAACAGCAAGAAAATGAAGGTGTTTGTAAATGTTGCTTTTAAAAAGCATTTAGAAAAATGAGAGCGGTCCTCCAAAGATGTATACATTTCCAAAATCAGAACAATGCAGTATTTCACTGCCATTAAATAACATGTCACGTAGCTACAAACAAGAATCATATAGCTTGAAAAAATGTTTTCCTCTTGGGTAGTTGGAACAGCACCAGTTCCGTGTGTTTTAATTCCCACTCTGACTTCCACTGGGAAAGGTGCCAGAGGTGGCAAGGGTTGGAGAGCAGTTGCTCCCTGGCTCTGCTCCCTGCCCCTGCTCCCTGCCCTGAAACCCTTCCATCCCAAACCTGCAGAATCCCAGCATCACTTGCCAGCATGTGAACAAGCAGCCAGCACACAGAGGAGACTGAACACGCTGGTTTGGCTCTTTTCTGGGGGCTTAAAGTCCTCTGTCTCACCTGTACTTTTCCACCTCCTTTGGAAGGGGATAAGTCCTGAGGTCCATCTGATTTATTGCTTGTACTATGCTGATCCCTAAGTAGCAAAGCACTGAATACAGACATATATCCAGAAGAGCAGACTTGCACAATTTCCACCTACCAATAACCTCCTGCTTCTCCCAGTGCCATGTTGGATGCTGAGTATAGTCCCTGAACAGCAATGCCACTGGCCTCTGCTCCTACAAATTCCTTCCCTCTGTGGCCTCTGCCAAGGTGTTTACAAGCCCCAAGCCACAGTGAGCCAGATGGGTTCCCAGGTCTGTATAGAGTCATACCCCAGAAGAACAGACTTTGCCAGAAAAATATATACTCTAAATCAAAGGAAACCACACACATGTAGCTAAGCATGGAAGTTGGCTCCAGCAGTGTGTTGACCCTGTTAAAAGCAGGTGCCTGAAATAAGACCAAGTACCTGCTCAGAGTAAATTAGCTTTCAGAAAGAAGACTACAGTTCAGCAAATCTGCTGTGGGAAGCAATGCTTCGCTGGGTGCAGAGAGGGGTGGTAAAGGCACAAAGAGGATTTGTCAGTCATCTGAATACACTCCATGTCAATAAAGCCAAATATATTTTCTAGGTGGCTAAAATTTACTTATTCTTCTTTATGACTGGGAAAGATAGATGACTGATGGTTAGACTGCCTGCACCCTTCACATGCTGCTGGCTTTTCTGGACTGTAATCTCTCCAGTGGACAAAACACAGAGCCTTGTTTTTCTAAAGCTCGAAATAATGAAGCCCTAATTCTCATAATGCAATGCAAATAATAAAAAAAAATCGTAGGAATTCCCCTACACAAAAAGGCCTGATTCTGCCTATAAAATATATTGCTCTGTTTAAGTCAAAGGAAATTGCATGTGTGTAGCTGAGCACAAAAGTTGGCCCAAAGCCCACTTGTAACTAAGCCATGCATGTGAGGACAGAATAGAGGCCATTGTCTCTTGAGAGCTTTTTAATTTTTCTTTGTTTTTCTCCAGGACATCAATTACTTAAAATTAAAAGCAGAATCTTTTTCTCCAACGTAACATGTAACATGTCTCTGCTGGGCTACTTAAAAAACAAAAAAAAAAATTATTATTTATTTCATCTGTTAAGTTCCACTTTAGAGGCTGCTGAGAGAAAGTAATATGCATCTACAGTCTAATCCTATGGACCTACCCAAGGAAAGCTTAATCTGCTGTGGATGTTGCCTGAAACAGCCTCTGATGAAGTTCTGACCCAACTCATTTCATACGAGAAAAGGGGTGAAGATTTTCCTCCCTCAAGTTCCCATACAGTCTTTTCAAGGCTGAATTTTTCACGTAGGGACTAGAAGATAGACTGCACTAGAAGACAGAGCGGAAAAGTGTCCCTTCTGGCTTTCCTCAGCTTATGATATAGCTTTACTGACCTTCCTTTGGTGTCTGCCACTGCCCCTTTTTAAGGGCCTTCTGAAGGGCAAAGTGAAATGGAAAGATTAATGCAGTTTCCAGCCACATTAACTTTCCAGTAGTTTTTCTGCAGAGTTTTAGCACAGTGGGAAGCATTCCTTTCTTTTCCTTCCCTCTTACCTCCAGCATTTTCTCTCTGTCTCTGCAGAAGATCTTTGCAGAAACACTAACAGAAAAAAAAAGACATGAAAGCTTGTTTCCCCACTTTGCTGGAGAAAGATGGTAGTGTGAGAAGGATGTTTAGCCTAACATCTCTTCATAGCTGCTGCTTCTGCCCTGGAACACACTGGCATATCACCTCAGATCAGTATGTTTAGAAAGATTGCAAAATCTGCCTTGGTTCCAGATAGGGCTCC